>JAWMAG010000012.1:31937500-32020000 GCA_037013455.1 Ceratitis rosa
ACTACTTAATGTGGGGCTAAGCTCGTATGAACTAAATGTGAGTAGATGGCAAAAAAAATAAAAAAAATAAAAACAAATTAGAAAGCGAAATAGAAATGACGGTAGAATGATTTAGAAAGGAATAGAAAAATTATTTATATCCTATGTTTCACTTTTGTTTGCTTACGTCAACGCTACGGTACGACCACTCACTTAAATATTAAGGAAAATATCAAAAATCAACAATGATACCACAGGACTATTTCACAACAACAATAAACAGCGGAAAACACAGTACAATATTATCCAGAACAAAAAGCCGCCCGCTTACATCATTGTACTTGCCTAGAGCGTTTGCCGACAGCGAGGCCAAAACAGGGCCACCGAATAAACAGTTTGTTTTTTTCTTCCTTCTTTCTTCCCAATCAGCAACCCACTCAACTGTTTTATTGGTTGTCTTGGATATTGTTATTGTTTAGTAGCTTTCAATTTCTTCAATTTGCTTTATTTATATAAGCTCAGACTCAGAAAATGGATTTGAATAGAATAAATTGAATAAAACAAAATGACGGCGAATAAATTATAGCGAAAGGAAATAAAAATGAAAATAAAAACAGTTAGCGAACTCCGTCACTGACTTGTTTGCGGAAAATTTTGAACAGCAAGCACTGAGGACTCTTGCGAATTATACCCCATAACAAATTCAGCTCATTTTTATCTATTGGAGTACTTACAAAGTGCTGATTTGTAATGTAACAGCGGATCTGTTTATGTTTTCTTAACAAATTATTTTTCAGAAATGGAAGATTTTACAACACCGGCCGTATTCTCCTGACCTTACTCCTTTCGACTACTGGCTTTTTTGATGGATGCAAAACGATTTAAAGAAATCGAAGAATGGCTAAATGATTGGATCGAGCATTACTTTTTTAGAGATGGTATTCGAGAATTACCAAAGATATGGGAAAAAGTAGTCGCTTTAGACGGACAAAAGTCGATGAACCAAGTTTTATTAAAATATCTCAATCTTCGCTTAAGTTCTCATGTTCACAGACAATTTTCTAATTGCGGTCGACCCTCGGCAGGGTATGTCAACCTTTCCAAGTGTATTGTAAGTAGTTTTGGAGTACTCTTCGACCCAACACAGAATGCACATTACATAGGTGCATGGAGTAAGTACTTCCAGTTGCTGCAGGGTATACCTAAGTACATATATACATTCATACAATTATTGGCAATGTCTGTTCCGTGTTTTATTGAGTAAGGATAGACGAGACGAGCTGGAGAGGCAAAAGATGCCCCAAAAACTTTTCAAAGTAATTGATATTCATATCACTCGTTATGCATATGCGAATGAGATGATTGGGACACAATAAACGGTGCTGAATAAACAAAATAAGCGAGCAAAAAAACGAAAGGAGAAAAACAATTTTTGCACAACAACACCATTTGTGAGGAGCTAGAAAGGCAAATATACAAACATACATTCTGATAGCAAACGAATATGGTGGAAATACCGCGTAATTGGCAAATAAAAGTAGCAACAACAACTAGTAAAATGGCATTATTAGCGGCAAACGCATTGAGCAAGTAATTGTGCCGTTATCAGGGAAAATGCAAGCTTCAACTTGAAGAAGAACAAACCAACAACAATGGTAGCCATCATTGGCAGCAAGAAAATTGGTAGATAATAAATCAGATTAGAGACACAAGTGAAATAATGGGATATAAAGAGAATCCTTGTAAAATCGAATCAAATCGCATAATCGTAAAAGTGTTATTGCTTGGTGTGTTTACTTACTTTATATCAATGCTCGTAGCTTCACTCATTGGCTTCACATTATCTGATGAACTCTTTTCACTCTTTAAAGCAATACGTGAAGTTTATTGTGAAAAAAAAGCTTATTAATTTAGGTTTGACTACAAATTAGAGCTCAAGATTTGTTTCAAACTCTCTATATACGAGCATAATTGGCGCCCTGTGTACGCTAAAGGGAATTCCGGCCGAGCTTTTCCTCGACTTTGTGGTCTGCGTCTTGATGATTTTCCAACAAATGGTATGACCTACGAACTGCGGATGGATTTTTATAAGTTGCTTTTCTTTCATGCCAAAAATACGCTCGATGTGGTCGAGGGGCGAAACATGAAATTTTCGATCATTACCAGATTTTTGCACTAATTTAGTGCTCAATTTTCCACAAACTCCTCAGAGTGTACCATCACAATAGTCTTCACCATACATACATTTTTTATTATTGTTTTTTTCATTCGCTACGAAATCCTGCATTCATCGGAAAAGGAGCTTTCTACGAAATGCCATAATTGTTAACATTTAACTTATTTAGCCCGGCAAAACTTGCGTGACCACAAGACTTCAAATCAGCTTAAGTATGTGACCCATTCAAGTTTGCTACGGAACTATGTATGTACAAAGACGGTTTAGGGCGGTTTACCCAAGCAATGTAAATATGGTATACGAGTATGTAGCGCCAAAGCGGCAAAGTAAAGGGTAAAAGAAACCGCACTAGACTAAGTTTTCCATGCACCGCACAACTCATATCGGAAGGTCTGTGTGGTATTTATACAAACATACTCGTACATACATACATACATCTACTTTTGAATGCAACTTTACATGCATTTGTATAATTCTTTGCATGCACTTGCATTGCTCTGTCTGTAGTTTTGTATATCTTTTATGCATATTTGACGTACTCTCACCGCAAGTCGCTGCAGTGTTACGTACAAAGCAGCTAGTCGCGTTCTTCGTCCTCCGGCGTTTTAATGGGATTTGCTGGGAAGTTGCAATTCAACAGTTTGTGCGTGTAATGGCCACTGTTAAATTGTTTGTAGGTAAGTAAAGTAAAGTTTTCTGACGTCTTTGTCTTCACAGTGGGTGATGGAGTTGCCTTTTGTTGAAGTTCTCTTGGTTAAGTATATTGAGTTTAAGTAAGGAGAGTTTTGAGGCATACTTGTAGGCGTTTACTTTCGAAATGTGTTCTTAAATATGCCTGATCAGTTGCAAGTGCAATTGCACTTATGTGGTATACATATGCACAAATATTTGGCGATGGAAAATTTGCGGAAGCTTGATTTGTCTCCATTTTAAAGAAAGTCGTTTTTACCTATGTCCCTTATTAATTAAATTTATTTTTATCTCTCACATAATGCATTTGTTAGCATAAGTATGAGCAGCCGGATAATGAAGCCCCATGGTAAAGTTTTTGTGGCATCTCAATAGGTCTTAGCCGGGCCTAAATGTAATCGATACGACCGGTAGCCGAGCAGCCCACATAAGGAAATTCCCAACAAACTTTTCGGTATGAATTAGTGATAATTTATCAATTTAAATGCCAAAAACTAGCAGTGATTTTCAAAAAAGTTACGATCATTGTATTATTAAATAAAGGTCACAAAACTTGTTTTACATCACTGTTGCCATTAACAAGTGTTCTATGCAACTAAACTTCAAACAGTGTCTGTCTTCGCCCTTATATAACCGCCGAACGCTCACCTTTTGTGTGAAATTTCATTTTAATCCGCAGTGTTCTGATTAATCAACCATAATTTTGAAATAATTCTCAGAGTGGAGTTCATGCAGTTACTGGGTAATTTTCAATAATAATATGATTTTAAGTTTAGTTTGCAAATTAATTTTCTAATGTACTTATGTATCTGTGCTTATACATATATACAATAAACTAACTCGACTTCCATATGACTTATAATTAAATAAAATGCAGCAATTATGGTCTACTCAAAAAAAAAAAAACCAAAAAAATTAAATTAATAAAAGTAATAATAAAAGAAATAAATAAAGTAATAAAAAAAAATAAAAAAATAAATAAATAAAAAAAATTAAAAAAAAATAAATAAAGTAATAAAAAAATTAAAAAAAAAAAAAAAATAAATAAATAAAATAAAATAAAATAAAATAAAATAAAATAAAATAAAATAAAATAAAATAAAATAAAATAAAATAAAATAAATTAAAATAAAATAAAATAAAATAAAATAAAATAAAATAAAATAAAATAAAATAAAATAAAATAAAATAAAATAAATTAAAATAAAATAAAATAAAATAAAATAAAATAAAATAAAATAAAATAAAATAAAATAAAATAAAATAAAATAAAATAAAATAAAATAAAATAAAATAAAATAAAATAAAATAAAATAAAATAAAATAAAATAAAATAAAATAAAATAAAATAAAATAAAATAAAATAAAATAAAATAAAATAAAATAAAATAAAATAAAATAAAATAAAATAAAATAAAGTGAAGTATAGTAAAATAAAATAAAATAAAATAAAATAAAATAAAATAAAATAAAATAAAATAAAATAAAATAAAATAAAATAAAATAAAATAAAATAAAATAAAATAAAATAAAATAAAATAAAATAAAATAAAATAAAATAAAATAAAATAAATAAAATAAAATAAAATAAAATAAAATAAAATAAAATAAAATAAAATAAAATAAAATAAAATAAAATAAAATAAAATAAAATAAAATAAAATAAAATAAAATAAAATAAAATAAAATAAAATAAAATAAAATAAAATAAAATAAAATAAAATAAAATAAAATAAAATAAAATAAAATAAAATAAAATAAAATAAAATAAAATAAAATAAAATAAAATAAAATAAAATAAAATAAAATAAAATAAAATAAAATAAAATAAAATAAAATAAAATAAAATAAAATAAAATAAAATAAAATAAAATAAAATAAAATTAAATTAAATAAAATTAAATAAAATAAAATTAAATAAAATAAAATAAAATAAAATAAAATAAAATAAAATAAAATAAAATAAAATAAAATAAAATAAAATAAAATAAAATAAAATAAAATAAAATAAAATAAAATAAAATAAAATAAAATAAAATAAAATAAAATAAAATAAAATAAAATAAAATAAAATAAAATAAAATAAAATAAAATAAAATAAAATAAAATAAAATAAAATAAAATAAAATAAAATAAAATAAAATAAAATAAAATAAAATAAAATAAAATAAAATAAAATAAAATAAAATAAAATAAAATAAAATAAAATAAAATAAAATAAAATAAAATAAAATAAAATAAAATAAAATAAAATAAAATAAAATAAAATAAAATAAAATAAAATAAAATAAAATAAAATAAAATAAAATAAAATAAAATAAAATGAAATGAAATGAAATAAAATAAAATAAAATAAAATAAAATAAAATAAAATAAAATAAAATAAAATAAAATAAAATAAAATAAAATAAAATAAAATAAAATAAAATAAAATAAAATTAAAATAATATAACTTAACATATATTATATTAAATTAAAAAAAGTTAAATTAAACGAAGTTAAATAAAATTAAAAAAATGTGGTCCGTTCTCGTAATGGTCATTTCAGAAAGTGCGATGTTTTTATGTTTTTTTTCAGTGTCATCCCTTTTATGGAGACAATGCTTTAAACGTCCAGAGGACACCATACCCTTCCGCTGTGCCACTACTGCTAGAATTATTAACACGCTAAGAGAACGCACCTTATACATATTTAAATGCATTGACGTATTCACAGCTCTGTAGGTGTAAGGTGGCAAGAAATTGCATAAAAAGTCAAAATATGCACTGCAATGTACGCAGACGAGATTGCAGGCTGGTAACTTAGAGAAAAAAGGTCTTCAAGCGTTAAAACCTTCGATAACTCCCATGAAAGGCAGTTGAGTCAAGATTAGAAGCAACGAACTTGCATTTTTACATAAGTCGGGAATCAGGAAGACAACTTTTGAAACTAAAAAATATTTGAGAATTGATTCCTCCATACATCCAACCCGCACGATTGATCACGACCACGGGAGATGACGTTTCATGGTGGTATATACTCGTATGTGATAAACATTGTGCAGCACCCATCACGCTGATCTCGAATCTAAATGGGACATTCTGAGTTAAACATCATTGAGTTCTATGTCGCAAACGTGAGGTCATCCAACACCACAGACCGAATGAGACTTCTCCGGCCAACTATGCATGAACGAAGATGTCAGTAGGCCATCGGCGAGAGACAAGTGACAAAAGCACCACTGGATCGGACGAGGTTAAGACTGACTTCAACCAATCCAACCACGTTGCTTGACATTCCCAACTGCTCGGTCGCCAGCTTACTCTCTGTTATTGCCTCTCCATAGTTCTGTTACCATAGTGATAGTAAAAAGAAATGAAAGTATCTGGTAGATTGTTATTACATTCCAAAATTTCGTCACTCACAAGCTTTTATTATAATATTACTTTAGAATTAAAGAACTTGGCCAAGCGAAACTTTTCCTCTTTGAAAGCTTTTTATTATATATATAGTAATGTTACGTTATCTAACTGCGTTTCGATGTTTTTACTGCTGTTTATGCCTTAATTTTTTTTTTTTCGTAGAATAAAATCTTGCACTTAGCAATGGTGAGCCCGCAACAATTGAGGCAAATAAGTACACAAGTAAAAAAGAAGCTCAGGCGGTTGCAACTCCAATAATCGGTGGCTTACGGTCAACCTTTTGGTGCCGCAAAAGTTTCTGCTGTCGTCGGCCGCCTCCATGCTGGCGCATCTGACTACCGAGCCAAAGTAGACAATATAAAACTTTTCCAATGTGAGTCTGTGTGTGTGTGTATGTGCAAGGCAGGGCAACGGACGTTATCTGCGTGATGCAATTTCTCAACTTTTCCTATACAATTTATACTTTGGGAGTTTTTCTCTGCTGCCATGCAATCTATTTATTACTTTTTTGTGTTGTTTTTTTTTTGCTATTGTATTCACCTAACTACATGCATACTTTCGGTTAGAGCTTTTAATATTCTTTGCACATTTTTACATACTTTCCAATTTTTTTTTTTACCACTTCTTTTCGGGTTATAAATTTTTCTGGGTTTTGTCCCAAAGTTTTGTCAGAAAATCTGCAAAAGCTGACACATTCATAAAATTCAATTGCCAACGGCCGAGAGCCACATGCCGCCGCACCGACATTCCATTATGCGAGCACTTCGCCTGTACTCGCTGCAACTTAAGTGGATCGGACGGAAGTTGGTGGGCCGCTCAGAGGGAGAGCCTGCCTCAACATCAAGTCCACCGCACAACAATGCGTTAGAATTGACAGTTTTCAAAAAAAAAAAAAAAAAATGAAAAATTGGAAAAAAGTGAAAAAAAAAATTCAAGGAATTTTGCATCACGCCGCATAAGCCACATATCCGTTTGTGGCGGCTGTGGCGTTACCGGCACACATTGTTGCATGCAACAAAAGTGTGAAGTTGCCATTCAATTGTGAAGCGAAACAGCAACTAGAGTAAAAGTGGTACAGTTGAGGGGAGGCGTGCTTGTGGGAAAGCTATACATGAAAGGGGTTTATGTACACGTATGTATGTGAAAGCAACGAGTGACTGACGACGTCGATTCCGGCTTGGTACAGCGACATGATTGTCGCTCTGTTGGATTTCAAGTTGACCGTGCTTGGAGTTGCGGCTTCCTGGTGCTACTGCTTCTGCTTCTGCTGGTGCTGGTGCTGGCGCACATGTGACGCGTCGAAGCTTTGTTCTTTATGTTCCTACCACGCTGAGCCGCACGTAAACACTTGCTCGTGATCGTCCCTCTGAAGTAATAAATTCGATAGTGAAGAAGAATCTCGTTATTTACACTAAAGTGTGTTCAACAGGCTCGCAGGCGGCAATTGTTGCATAAGCTTTGCATAAGTTCCTTAATGCTAAAGTCTTGATGTGGGCTGCAGAGAAGTTGTGAATAAATGCAGTTGGACTTTTTGGTGTTTGTGGGAATCATATGCTGGCGCTCTATGGACTCTCGAATTCTTAACATAACGATTGATTAACTAACTCATAATCTCTATGACGAGAAAGTTTAATCGCCCCTTCCTTTCTTCTTGGTGGGTGGGTCCTTTGGTATAGAGACTCCATCGCGAGTCGAGTCCTAGCATTCACCCTGGTAGATGAGCGTCTCGCCACAGTCCTTATCAAAGCGAAGTGTTTCAACACGTTGCTGATATGCTCCCAAACCCCGACGGAAGAGAGAGATGATGTGACCAAAGATGCTTTCTATGAGGGCCTCAAAGGCATCTATACCACAATGAACGGGCGGTTTTAACATCATGGTGGGCAAATAAAGAATATACGGTACAACAGCCAGGTAGGCAGAAGATAGGTTTGCAGTGTTCTCGATGTGCGTACCTTCCGAGGACTTAACATCGACCAATACCTGGTCGCCTAGAAGTTTTGCAGCCTCGTCCGTGGAGCAAAGAATGTTCTTCAACAAGCTCAAGGAAGGTTCGACATCGAGAAGCTGCAATAACAGCAGACAGCTAGCCGATAAGTACTTCTACGCTCTGAGAGCACTCATCAACAACCTGATATAAGGGCAATGTGGAACGACATCTCGGAAAGGTCCAAAGGAGAAAAGAAGTGCGGAGTAGCATAGATACGGGGAGTTGAAGAGGGAAGCAAGATCAAGAAAGAGAGAAGCCGAGATGCGTGATTACGAAGAGCTTGAGAAGCTGGCCGACAGAGGCAATCCTCGAATATTGCACGAAAAGATGCGGCGACTTACAAAAGGCTACAGGTCCGGTGCATATTCTTGTAGGACCCGGACCCAAAGAGGTGTTCTAGCGACTGTTACCCGGATTATACTGAATTTATAGAAGGAACATTATTCCTACCAGCGGCAGCGGTAAAAGTGGTAGTTGTACCAGAGATGATGAATCTATATCCTGGAGTGATGATGATTGAATCTACTTACCGACGATGATGAAGTTCGAATACCGATTGCTTGCTTACAGAATAACAAAGCGACGAGATCGATGGTTCAACAGCTGAGCTCTTAACAAATGGTGGAGGACAACTGACTATATTTGAACCGATAATTGGAACCTAAGGGTATGGTACTCTGCCCAATCCATAAGAAAGCTGGCTTCAACAGCACGAAAGCAGCTACCTCAGCGCCGTTATGTCTGAACTCGGTGTCGCCGCAAAACTTTGTTGCATGTGCAGTCCGGGTTGATTGAGTTCGGTGTCCACTCAATTTTCTCTTTCCACGGAATCTATGACGTTTGCTGTTGTAGTTTGATTTCCCAACTGCGATGTCCTGAACTACAAAGCTTAGTGTCATTTGCGTGTGTATGTTTGTGTTACAAATACTGCTAAAATCGAATGATATTTGAGTTGTAATCCCGACATGTCGCAACATGCCTTCACTAGCACTTCCCCATTTCTGCTTAATTGTTGTCTACGTTCGCCTCCTACTCTGTTACTGTAATGTTCTAAATGCTTACATATGTATGTACATAAGCACCTACATATGTCCGTTTGCTTGTGCGCTAGCAAGCTCTAACACCTGTCGGTTCTGCCCTCTGTTGTGTAACACGGTGCATTTACCTCGATTTTCCTTCAATTCCCATTGAACACGATTAATCTCTTAGCATTGCGCTTGTTCTCCTAGTCCTCCCTCGTTCCACGTCCTACATGCTTGCCTTGCCTTGAGTCCATCTTCTACATACCGATGGCAACTACTTGCTTTGCTAGCTGCACGAACGTCAAAACTTTACAGTTTTTTATTTAATTTTCTATACAGTTTCTACTTTGAAGTAGAAGTGCTCCGGGGCGGGCGGAACTTATGTCGGCTGGTTGGCTGGCTGAGCAGGTGCACAAAACGCGCACTTTGCAACTTAGCCGCCCACACCTCGCCTCACCAACTCCTGGTCTCCATTGAGGTAACTTTTAATTTTCAAACTAATACAAATGCTTTTTTTTATCCAGAGTGAAAATTGTTGTTTTTTTTGTACCTCTGATCCGTCCCATAGAATTGAATTCTTTGTAATTTCTTAACCAATTTTTTTTTTTTAATTTTTTTTTACATTTTTCTTTACATGCTGCTTCTGTTGGTGTTACTGTTGCCGTGCATGTTGCATGTTGCATGTTGCATCTTAAAATTTGTAAAAAAAAGGGAAATGTTTGCCTCATGACCTGTGCGCCTACACATGGTTACCTTCCTTGGCTTTCCTTCTTGCTTTCGTGCACTGCAATGTCGGTACGAGTATTCCGGCGGCGCTTTTGCTGTAACGTATGGCCAATTTAAATTTCTAATAGCGCGAGTAAGGCTGTAAGTTTGCTGCCTTTGACGTTGAACAAATTGTTGGCATATGGAAAATTGCCTCTTTTCACGATATGTTTACGCCGATATTTGTCTGCTTGGTCGGTTCGTTAGTCGCTGATAAGCAGGCAACATATTTGCCTAAGATGAAAGTGCAGTTAGAACACGGCACTTACACGCACACTTAAATATTATCCGAGTTAAAGTAGTTCGTTTGAGAAACTTTTATTCTTTCGCTTGTTTTCGCCTTTTTTTTGGGCTTGGAGTAGAGTAGAGGAACTTAAGTTCTCCTTGATGGCGCTACTTCTCCAATACTAAGTTTTTCCGTTTTCAATTTTGGTTAGTTTCATTTAATGTGGCTTAAAAGTTCAACCGATAGTTAGTGGAGGTAGTCTAATGCTACTCTCAGTGAGAGTATGTTGCATAAATAGACGCTGTCCAAGCAGTTCTCTTTGAATGTAGTACGGGTGCCAGGACACAGTAGCATACCCTGTAAGGAGATGGTGGACGAGCTTGCACGGAAGGGCCATGGAAGGGTCTAGTCATGTCGCGCTTCACTGTTAAGCTCACATTGTATTGTGACTACGGTAATAAAAGAAGATAGAGATAATATCGAAAATGAGTTCTATCTTTACTGGACAACTTGCAAGGCAAGAGGGTTAGAGAGTAGTTCCTTTACGAAAGCGTCGCACTTTGGAGCAGTATGTTGGCGTCTCTAATGACGGTTACCTTTATGGGCTTGAAAAAGACAGCGGATGCATATATAAAGGGTTTCCCAATTAGAAGTGTTATTTTGATATTCAAGAAAAATTAAATTTTTTATTCTTCACATCTCTAACTTGTCCCAACAGCTCCATTTTTCCCACCAAAGTTAATGAAGGTCCGACAAGGTGCTTCACGACATCTTTTCTGCTAAAAAGCTAGGAGAGGATCTATGACTATTGGATCGTTCCAATTGATTGGCATTCAAGTGGTAGGGAAAACATTCTTAATACCAAATACTAAATATAATACTCCCAAACCTTGGAGAACACAGTGAACCCCTTGGCTTATACAGAAAGATGTAGAGAGCACGAAAAGTCGGACGAACTGGCACCGCTGGCGTCGCTGGCACTAACGACTGCCTCTAGCTCTTTAAGTGCATTCAAATTTTTTGTAAAACAAACGACCCCAGAGCAGCACTTAAGATTCTGGAGTATTTTCGAAATAGCTCGCACCACTAATCTACAGTGGGACAACGTGGTTTGCAGGGAAACAAAATCTTTTGATAGCTTAAAACAAACGAGGCTCAAGTGTATTGACTGGATCATTACCTAGGCGATGTCATCTTCACAAGCTACGTAAAGTGGAATTGGCTGAGTGCAGAGCTTACGCACAAAGCTGAAGTGGTGAGAAGTTTTAAAGGACCCACAGCTCATTCTATGCCGTCTCCAAAAGGCTGATGAATCTCATGAGGAGCTTTTATTTAATGTCGAATTTCCTACCGAGAGGCTACCATAAATAAAAAAAAATTGATTTTCTCTAATTTAGGACATGGGTCTAGCCAGGAACCGTACCCGTGATGACAAATGTGGTCGCACAATGCTCTATTCTTGTGGGTGTATTTATGTAACATACACACCTCATAGGCCAAGTAAAGCAGAACAAAATCGACAGAGTGCCAAGTATGCAGAGCAGAGGATCAAATCCAAAAACAGACCTTTGCGAGTACTCGGTTTTCAGCCGATGACCCAAGCGCCAGTCTAACGATAGCTCTCTCAAACGGATCTCCTTGTGTGCATTATTTGTGTAAGATTTTACGGTCACTCTCTAACAGACCCGTCACTTCATTTTTGACTCAAACTGCAAAATTAGTCAGTCTTGTGCAGAAAATTAAGTTCAGTCGATTAAGTTCACAGCTGGTAGAACTTTTGTTATTGTCTCCAATGTTTGCGAGTTCTTAAAATCTTTCACACTCCATTTGTCGCTAAAGTTTTTGTTGCTCTAAATGCCGGCAATTTTTATTTGTGCTTTCTTTGTCTTGAACTCTACTTAATTCAATAAATTATTTGTTTTTTTTTTCTCGCATACCAAGTCCATTGCAAATTCTTCCACTCGCCACTCGCCACTCGCCACTCGACACTCGGCGCTCGCCTGGGTTCGTTGCTGCGCTGCAGTTGACAAACTTTATAAATTAATTTTCAGCTTTTCAAAGCGCAACTCGACACATCGGCCTCTTCCGCTTGCCTTGTCTGTTGCCGTATGCGCCAGTAGAAGTGCCAGTTCATCTGTTGCATTGTCCTTCTCTTGGAGTTTGTTCGTCTGTCTGTCTGTCTGTTCGTCTGCCTTCGGAGGGTCTGAAATGCATTTGTGCGTTTGGTGCGTAATTTTTTCTTTTTTTTTTTTCTTTGTTTGTTGTACTCAAGCTTATGCCAGCGGAGAACTTAAGTTTCTGAGCTGTGTTATATGGTTTTCCGTATGCACTGCATGAATGTGTGCGTATGTTTTATTGTGTGGGTGCGTGTGAGGCATTCTTAAGCTAACATTTATCACCCGCCACTTGGCAATTCGCTTTATACGCAACTGACCCAGCTGTGCACGAGTGTAAGCTTCAGTCGTTTTGTTTATTTGTCCATCTGTCTGACACCCAATTCAATCTAAATTTTTTCCCGCCCACCACTCGGCTCGTTCCGTCGCCTGGTGGCGATTATGTTCTGCTGACTTTTGGCATGTGCTAGAATACTGTGCCATAATTTCTCATGACTACACTTCAGCGTAATTGTTCGAGGCGCGTCTCGTTATTTGTTTTGTTGGTGCTACCCACTCCAGCATTGTTCTATTTGCTGTCATTCACTTTAAGTGCTGCAATACCAATTAAATACTAGTTAAGTTAGTTGCGCTATCTCTTTTCTTCTTTCATTCTTGCCTTCTTTCCTCGCCCTCCTTCCCCTCCTCTCGTCAACCTCTAATGGAGTTTACTTGGTAATTAAGCTAAAAATAAATTATTTCATTTACAAAGAAATTTAATTCTATTCACTGCAGTAAAAAAAGTAATTGTTTTAGAAAAAATTGTGAAGAATTTGTGGATTAGAATAAAATGCCGTTAACTTAATTTACATAATTTACATTTGAAATGCAAATATACCCAGTACTGAGGTAAGTTATAAGTTTATACATTTCGTGATTTCAAAGGTACAGCGCTTGTGCTGTAGGTTAAGGTGCAGCCGAATACACGAATCTGTCTATTTCTCGACTTCCTCAAGAACTGCGACTTTCTTATGTCGCATCAGGGCGATACATCCATATAAAGTTCAGCTGACCATCCAAAATGTCGTACATACCCTGATTGGGCGCTTGTACAACAAGCAGTAGACGGCGATTCTTCGAACGAAAATCAGCGATGAAGAAATATTTCTCACTCGAGGGATACTTCAATAATAATGAAGGAAACCCACCCGCAAAATCTAAACAACAAAAATCAGCAGCAAAAGTAATGACGATCTAAAATCGTAGCAGCTATTCCACTGGAAAAGGGTCAGACGGTAACTGCCAAGTGAGACACCGAAAAGTGTTTATCAAAAGTTTTCATAAAAATGTTGGAAAACAGGAAGAAAGTGGAATTTGCGGCGCACTTTTTACATCAAGACAACGCGCCACACTGCTCAAATAGCGAGTAATTTTATTGCGATCTCTGGAATCGAAGAAATACGTCCAGCACCATATTCCCCGGATATAGCACCTTGTGATTTCTGGTTATTTCCAAAACTAAAAAAAAAAAATTAAAAGAAACAGTCTTTAACAACAACAAGGAGATAATTAATGCGGTTAATGCTGAGCTTTATAAGCTTAAAAAGCAAGATTTTGAAGACTGTTTTCAGAAATGCATTGAAATCAATGGTGATTATGTAGAGAAGATAAAAAAGGACAAAGATTACGAATAAACACAAGAAGATTTATTTTTCTGGTCACCTTAACGAACTTTTTTTCATTCCCTCGTATGTGCGGATGGATCAAAATTTGGGAAGAGAGTGGGCGGTGGTCTATGAAACTCTGTTTTGGAACTTCCCTTTAAACTTAACATAGATAGATAGATAGATTAGTAAGGAGGATATGCACCACGACCAGTGGTCTATTGTGCCCTCCGATTTCTTCACATTATTTCAGCCGGACCTAATGTCGTTATAAAACTAATCAGGCTAAACTTAACATAACATTGCATAACATAACAGAATATAACAACATACATACCGTAACATGCCATATCATACTTTAACATAACAACTTAACATAACGTAACAAGCCATATCATACTGTCGAGTTGTATCGACAAAAGTATCGCCGGCGTGTCAAATAAAAAGAAAAAAAAGAGGGTTTTTAGGATTTACACTTTATAAATATATTTATTTATAAATATGAATATGTATATGTGTATGAGTGTGTATAATTCAAGTTAATTGTGTTGTTTAACAATATTATACTTATTGGGTAGGGTTAGTAAATTTAATTTTAATATGACCTGTGGGTTTATATTGTGTTTCCAACGATGTGGTTGTTGTTGTGTGGGTTTCACTAATGTTTGCTACTTGCACTACTTTCACTTTAGTTTGTTTTCAAAAACTGAAAACATTATTCGCATGTTGGCGCTGTTTGGTATTTTTGCATTGTCCTCTTGTTCGTTTTGAGGACAATGCAGGGATGTGTTTATTGGGCATAAACACATACTTTAACATAACAACTCAACATAACGTAACATGCCATATCATACTTTAACATAACTACTTAACATAACGTAACATGCCATATCATACTTTAACATAACAACTTAACATAACGTAACATAAAAAATAAATCATATTTTTTACTTTTTATCCAAAACTCACTAGACTTTTTTTATTTATCTTTAATTGCAGATTCAATACATCACGTCTACTTAAGTAATTTTATCAAATCATACTAAAAGGTGAGTAATCTACATAAGTCTATACTTATTTGTAGGTATGCATTTATTGTATATCGAACAAATTAAATTAATATCATAAGGCAACACGACATTAGATTATTATAGGGTCAGACGTGCAGTCTTATAGTACCTGCCTTAAGTGAACTAATCTATTAACTAACACCGTTTGTGTTTGGTAAACTAAACGAATTATTTTTAAGACTTTCTACAGGTGTTCACATAAAACAAATTATTGCTTAGTGTCTGAGTTAAAAATTAAAAAAAAAAAAAAGAATTCCATGAAATCGCAAATTAAATAAAATAAATATCTATAAATAGACATATTTTTTTTATTTTCTCCCTACAACCTTATTTGCTCATCATAACGAGAGAAAAACAGCAAACAAATTAAAGCGTGATGCGAAAAATCCACTCAACTTCACATTTCTCGCGCACTTAACAAGCAAAATATTTTCATTGGCAAATTTTTCACGTCGAGATTTTTCTACTCAACAGAGCTTGCTATATAAAAAAAAATACGACTTATATACATACATTTGTATAGACATAATATGAATGAGGCGAATACGCGCGCTCATTCATCATTCTTCATTCACTGCCTGGCATCACGTATACGCCCCGTGGGCGCTGAATGAAAGACGTAACGCAATCGGCCATGAAAGTGTCTATTGATGGCGCTTTTCATACATATGTACATACATACATACATAGATAACGAGTAGTATTGCCATTATATACTACGATAAAAAGCTGATGGGTTATGCCCTTAGCTGTGAGCAATAAATCCCAAATCTGAAAAGTAAAAAGTGGAGGGTGAAAAATTTATGATTGAAGCATTTGGAATGCCTGGCAGCTAGAAAAAATGTGCCATGCAAGGCAGCATTTTTTTTTGGTTGTATATATTTTTGTATTGAATTAGTGTGTGGGTAGAGCAGTACGTAGTAAAATGTTTTCGCTAATAAATTCCTACACTCCCTCCGCGCTTCGCATTGCACTGGGGAAATGCATAATTTAATTACATTTATCCAAGAAAAAATAAAATAAAAATTATGTTGAATGAGTAAAGCAAATATGGTCAAGTTGTGAGTCTGTTGCTTCGTTCGGCTATCCTTGCAACTACTTGACCCAAAAAATTGAAGTTCATTCATAAATTGCCGGCTGAAAATGCTTGGCGATTTCTGCGCTTCCTTTTGCTCTTCTCTTTCTCTCTGTCCTTCCTCTCCCTCTCTCTCTCCTCTGACAGCTTCATAGTTAAATGAAACACAACTGCGCATAGATTAAACTGAAAGAAAAAGCTCGATGGGATTACGAATTTCCTAAAGTGTCAACGAATATAAGCGAATTTTTGTTGGTTATGTAACCTATGTAACGGCAAAAGTAACATTTACGAGCTCATTGCTTCGTCTGGCATAAATAGATTAAAATGCTTTCATGCCTCGCTGCCCACACCACAACACTTCACATCAACTACGAAAGGATGCCATTTTGGGGGTGGGGGATGAGTGATTGTGCCTCACCATGGTATGCACGACGTCTTGTTACTCTTCTAGTTAGTTTTGTATGTGTGTTGGCTTTGCATTTTGTTTTGTCTGGTTGTCTTGTCAGCAGACTGTCTGCAATCCGTAGCAGAATGTTCGTCTCTTTCCTATTTTCATTTTTATTGCTCTTTTCACTACTGACGACATTGTTGTTTATGCCATTTAAGTAAAACTTTTACTCTTTGCGTCATGTGCCCTATTAGTATTCTCTCTACTTTGTCTGGCCATAGTTTTGGCAAGTAGCTTAATTTTTACGCAACAATGCACACATAATATTCTCACTTATTTTGCTTTCGTCCTCTCTGCTTGTTGTTGGTTGAGATGTTGTTTGTGTCATTCCATTTACATTTCCAAAAGTATTTGGCTATATTCAGTAGCTTAATGTTAATTAGTTATTAGTGTCACACAGCAGGGATCCATCATTTGCATTTTGTGGCTTGTCTGTCAATAGAATTTTATAGAACTCTTAACAGTGTGGCGACTGGCAATGTTTGCTACAATTTTTGTACTTTTTTTTGCCATTTATTTTATATTTTTTGAATTAATTTCATTTAAATTTTTTTCTTATTTATTAAATTTTAATTTTTTTAAATTTTTTCTTAAATTTCTTTATTTTTTATTTATTTTTTATTATAGTTTTAGATCTTTATCTTATTTATTTATTTATTTTTTTTTCGGATTTTTTCTTTGTTTTTTTTTATTTGTCAAAATTTTTGAATTTTTTATATTAATATTTTATATTTTAGTTTAATTCGTTATACTATATTAGGTTAACTTAAGTAGTTTTTATTTTATTTTGATTAAAATATTCTGTTTTTAATTTTATGTTATTTTAATTTATTTTAATTTATATAATATACTTTTATTTTATTTTATTTTATTGCATTTTATTTTATACTACTTTTTTTTTAATTTAATTTTATTTTGTGTGAGTTGATTTTAATTAAATTTATTTAATTTAAGTGAAATTTATTTTAATACTTATATAACATTAATTCAATTAAAGTAATTTTATTTTATTTTCATATTATTTTATTTTATTTTAGTTTAATTTATTTTATGTTATTTTATTTGATTTTATTTTAGTTTAATTTATTTTAATTAAATTTTATACTAATTTTTTATTTAATTTAATTTTATTTTGTGTGAGTTGATTTTAATTAAATTTATTTAATTTAAGTGAAATTAATTTTAGTTTTTCATATTATATATATATTTTCTTTAATTTAAGTAATTTTATTTTATTTTCATTTCATTTTATTTAATTTTATTTTAGTTTAAGTTATTTTATTTTATTTTATTTTATTTCATTTTATTTTATTTTATTTTATTTTATTTTATTATATATTATCTTATTTCATTTTTTATTCTATTTTATTTTTTTTTATTAAATTGTATTTTATTTTATTTTATTTAATTTATCTAATTTTATTTTATTTTGTTTTATTTTATATATTTTAATTTTATTTTATTTTATATTATATTATTTTATTTTATTTATTTCCATTTTTTTATTTAATTTTGTGTTAATTACTTTTATTATATTTTATATAATTTTATTTTATTTAATTTTTTTTGTTTTTTTTTTTATTTCATTTTATTCTCTTTTATGTTAATTTATTTTGTTTTAATTTATTTTATTTTACTTTATTTTATTCTTTTTTATCTAATTTAATTTAATTACTTTAACAATAATTGGAGCTATGTAACCGGTAAAGCGATTTTCGCTGGAACACCTCCTCCAATTTGTGGTGCGCGCCTTGAGCTTTTATTTCATAATGTTTTGAGCATGACATTCCCCGCCAAGGGTCAACCGCAATTAGAAAAAGACTATAATGTTGGCTGATTATCGGACCAGGAGTCGAGCTTTGATCTTCCGAATGGTAGTACGCTCTGCTTAGCACTCGGCTGCTGCGGCCGTATTCATTGCTAGAAAGAATGAAAGTTTTCTGCTCTTAAAAGATAGTCTAAATCGACAATACATCGGTCTAAATCACGTATTACAAATTTGAACCCAGAGACGTCTTATAGCAGCTTCAGGTAGACCGCCTCCCAGAAACAAGAGGGTGTAAAGTAGTTAGAACCTTACTACGCTTAAGCCTCCAATCCGCGCCGAACGGCTAAGGGGAGACACGACCGGTGGGCTTGAAGAAGCTCAATTTCAACGTAAATCTTCTAAAAGTTACTTAATTTTTAGTTAGCCGTTTGCTGTTTCCACTTCGGCATTTCTAAGTCGTGCTCTTTTCTTCCAAGCACGAGTAATATGTCTTCTTTAATCCCAACCTAGTCAGTTCTAAGCAGCATAAAGTATGTTTCTGAAATCTGGTGCTGTAGAAAGACAACTTCAAATACGTGTTGAATCAGTCGATCAGTCTCCGCGTGGAGTTTAAGTCCGCCAACTGTAGTGCTACTTAGTATGTCCTTCTTTAAATTTAACTTGCAATTTGTATTCTGCTGCTTTATCACTTCCATCGGCTGTCGTTACAAATCAGTGTCGTCATTACTCTAATGCTTATAATTTATGACGAGAAGAGTAGAGGAGAAATTGATTTATATCAACATTAATGTGTTTTAATTTACTTCCTATTTGCTTCCCATAGCTTTCGCCGTTGCTTCCACTTTTTTCATATATACATACACATGCACATAACTACATACATACACACGTATCATTACCATTCATTTCTATGTCCTCAGTTTTTTTTTTCTTTTTGTAAGTTTCTTTTTAAGCTTCATTTACGCTCTTCACTACTTAAATATCTGGAACACGGAGTGAAATGACGTTTACTCGTACGGTTATGTATGTGCGTGTGTGTGGATTTATATGTGTATATATGTATAAATGTGTAAGTCTGCTGTCAGTTTTTTCAGTTGCCGCAAATTGGCGGGTAAGTGCATTTACAATCTGATTTGTCACACACACACACTCACTCGCGCACTCGCACATACGAGTATGCGCATTTGTATTAGATTTCAAGCTTCTTTAACTGTATACAAAACGGAAATGAGTGATTTTTCATAATTTTATATTTCGTTATTTATGTATGTTGGGTACGCACTCGTATCTAGTTACCCATATGTGAATATAAGTGTGTATAACCCAGTGGACAATGCAATACGTCCCGGGGACTTCATGATTAGACTCAGATCCATATATACTTGTTGCATATGCTTTACTTTACAAAAACCAGTAGGGATGATTAAGGCCACGTTCATCAAAAAAATGTGTTTTCTTTTTCTAAAAAAATTTTATTTATTTAAAAAAATATATATTGGCGTATACCTTATCTTTTACGTACTTTCAAGTGTTAAATCACAAGATCTCGGTGGCCAATCGCGACCACCTCTTCGAGAGATAACACGATTCGGAATCTTTTCCCTTAAAATATCGATGGTTTCGTTGCTTGTGTGGCATATAGCTCCGTCTTGTTGAAAGTAAACGTTGTCCAGGTAAATACCAACCAATTCCGCCCGTAAAAAGTCATTAATCTTTTCTCGATAGCGCAATCCATTAACCGTCACTGCAAAAGTAAAGTCCAATGATCGCGCCCGACTATAAACCGCACGAAACAGTTACTCATTGAAAATGGAGAGGATTTGAATAATAAATCTTGAGTTTACCAAGCTCCAGATGGGACAGTTGTGGTTATTGACGTAACCATCGAGGTGGAAATGGGCCTCATGAGTCAACACGATTTTTCGCTGAAATTCCGAATCATTTTTATGCATTTCAAGTATCCAATCAGCATAGACAAGACGTTGTTGATGATCGGCCGGCTATAGTTCTAGTGTTCACTGAACTTTATAAGCCTCCAGACCCCAAGTCTTTCGGCAAAATACGGTGTATTGACGTTTGTAGAATGCCTCATTCCAAATTGTATCGTACTTGCCTCGCGCCTAGTTCCGGTGTAGTCATAGTTTCTAACTAGTTGCAAACATTTTTTAGTGGGTTTAGATGCGTTGTATCTATAGAAATGTGCGCATAATATTAAAGATTAGAACATGAGCAATCTCAGTGAAATAAAACGGAATTCAAACTGTCAACCGGCATTGTTTACAATACATGCATACACATAAACTTACAAACTGCATACATATTTCTATATAATATAATATTATCCTCTCACATTGTTCATATCACATGCAAAATGTAGGTCTTTAGTGTCTCTTTTTTACGATATACATTTTTTATTTTTTGTTATTGTTTTTATAATCCAAGTGTTTTTTATTTTGCTTCGCTCAACCCAGCTGACTATTTAGGTTTCCATTTCACTATCGCTGAGCTCCACATATATGTAAATAATAACTCACACGAAGACATGCCCCTCACCTCCTTGGTGCCTTTACTACACCGTATCAACATACTTCTCCCACACTAAGCTCCCGTTTTTTTTCTTTTGTTTTGTCTCTGCTTATATGAGTACATAGTTGGTATGTTACACACATACATATTGTACTTAAATTTCTGTATGTAGGTAAGTGCACATGTAATTATTGTCATGTCAGCTTCGGCGAGAGTCAGCGTGCCGTGACGTCCACTCTCAAGTGTGGATAAATCAAATGTTAAAACAAAATTTTATACCAACCTTGGGTTGGTTGGCGTGGAGCGGGAGTTGCGGGATCACGGCTCGACACAAGCTCATTGACAAATGTCAGTCTATTCCAGTTGAGTGACAGTTTGGTCGACTGGCGGCTACTGTTGTTGGTGGGTTCTGGTTGCTTTGACACTTAATGTCACCTGGACTACAATACAAACATCACTTTTGAAGAAACGGTCGTCAACATTTATATAATTGTACCTACATATATGTCTATATGTCGACGGTGACAATAGCCGGATGGTAAGCGTTGCGTAGGCCATGGTTCGAATACCGGTTAGATCAACATGCAAAAATTTTAGACAAACGTTTTGAGGATCATTATTTGAGCGGATACACCTGTCATGTCCGGTGCCGCTGCCCAGCTGGTTGATTTTCCCCCGCAAGACTAAGGGTTGACATTACCGCCCTTCAAAAAGGGTGATGGACGGTACAAGGACGGATACGAGTAGGTCGCCGATTACTGGTATTTACCACGGTGAATGAACGCCACACCACAACCCGCATCAAAACGAAATTTTTCTAAACATTGCTGCCCCGACAGAAGTGAAGGACGATATGACTAAGGATGCCTTTTGTAAGCGTCTGGAACATACCTATGAGCAAACCCTCTCCACGATGTCAAATTGTTAGTTCTGGTTTTCTCAAGCTTTACAAAGAAGCGATCGAATGAGTCTGGTAGTGAACAAGACGAAATATCTCCTGTCATTAAGTAAACAGTCACTGTTGTTGTCATAACTTAGAGATCGTAGATAATTTACCTTTATCTAAGCACCAGCAGTAACAGCAACATTATTATCAGCCTTGTAATCCAACGCAGAATCACTATTGAAAACACGTGCTACTTTGGACTGAGTAGACTATTGATAACTTAAGTCCTCTCTCGACAAACAAAGACCAAATTTTACAAGGCCCATTCCCGTCCTGCTATATGGTGCAGAAGCCTGGACGATGATAAGGTTTGATGAGCTTTATTGCTTTTTGCGCATCAGGAGAAAGAACGATTAGATGTACCAGTTATTCAGTGAAATTTTTATGGTTCAGCGAATGATGAGACAGCGTCTACGTTGGGTAGATCATGGGTTCCGAATGAATGAAAGCAACTAAATATACATACATTTCTCTGGCACGAGCTATATCGCCCGATCAAGCTGGTACAACCGCGATTGTTAAACTCGCTTCGTATATCTAAGGTCGGGTGGCGCACGGTGTTAATTAAGCATTATCGTATGATATGAAGCCATCATTTCAACCATCGTGTCTACGACAAAACAAACAATGAAAAATGCTCATCCTTGCACGTATTACGTGTAGCTTCCTATAAACCTTAAGTAATCCTCGTATGCTTCACTTAACCAGTCACTTAGCTGAAGAAAAAGACATTAAGATAAAAAATGCAATTACTTTAATGATAACATAACAATATTCGTTTTTTTTGGTCATTAAGATGGCGAAATGACTTTGGATTTTCGGCAACTGCAAAAGAAAAAATCTTGAAAGCTTTAAGCTGTATGACTTAAGTAGTAAATGCTTGTGTATACGTTAGAAAGAACCCTCGCAGGAATGCAAGTCGTTATTGCCTTTTTATAAAGAGCATTTATGCTCTTAGAAGACTGTTCACTTCAGGGGTAAAACCGAGAGGAAATAAGGCATGTCAAACAGATACGTTTTATATGCTCCTCTATCAACTGTCCAGAGGCATCTTCATTCGAAAATTCGCAGCAGGTTCTGCTATCATTCTTCTAGAGTGAGACTATTGGCATGAAAAGTGATTTGGACATAGCGATATACTAAGCCACAACACCTTTAAGTAACTCAGACCATATGTTCCCAATTTTAACTTTTATTAATTTATTTTATTTCTTCCAACCATATGAGGTAGGCACACGTAAGATTGGATTTGGGCGCATCGTGAAAGAGGTGACGCCTTATTCGGCTCTAGGTGGAGACGATATCTCACGGTAAGATGCCTCGATTTTGGTATCAGTTTGGTCCGCCAACTATCGACACTGACCCACAATAGGTACGGTGGAAGTGTTCCAGGGCCTTAAGCGTTTGAAGGTCCTGAAAGGTCTGAGGCAGTCGATGGTAAGCCAGCTCGTCCGCCCATTCATTGCCCTCTACATCCTTGTGACCTGTGATTCAAGTGATAAAGACTGTATTGTCTATTAATTGCCTCTTGTAGGTTCATGCGCATATGGACTTTGTGTTGACACAATTACTTGTTTTAATTTCCACATAGCTGTCCACCAGAAATCTAATAGATGTTCCAAACAAAACAGTTACCCATTTGGCACCATCATTAATGCCCACAACCACTGCTTAGAAGGAGAGTATGCAATAACTATAAATAATATCTGTTGCATTCAGATTCCATTCTGGACTAGAGGCAATTTTAGGTCGTAAAGATCCTGGACATTTTCAGCTTATCTAAGATTCGTATCGCTTTGTACTGAAATCTTTGGATCATTCCTAAATATTCGAGACAATTCCGTGCTGTTGAATAGCGTACGTATATGTATTAGCTTCAGTTTGGATTTGTCTAAAAGAAGCTTGTTTTCCACAGAGAGAGAGAGAGAGAGAGGATAACAGCTAGTAGATGTATGTAACATATTGGCAGTAATGAACAGACTTACTTCAAAGCAACGCTTGTAAATCTTGCAAGAGTAGGATTCGTGCGAAGCATCATGTGCTGCTTCCTACATACGGTGGACAAAATCGGCCAGCAGAGTCAATAATTTGAGCAATCTATCGAAGAAGAATGAGTACATCCGACGTTCCACGTAATAATTGGAGCTGATCCATCCATTTTATGGAAGACTGTGAAAGGATCTTGATTTGCGGTCTTTCAAAATCCCACTCAACCGAATCGCATGGTCGGTGAAACGATTTTCACAAGAAAATTTTGTTCAGCAAGGAAACTCACTTTCGGTTGAGTGGGTACGTTAATAAAGAAAATGTCGCATTTGGTGATAATTTACACGTCTTTGCTGAGGGGTATCATTGGTTCATATAACATTAGTCAATGGGAAACGCTATAGACCCATGCTGAAAAATTTTTCTGCTTGAATTGTAGGATGTTGATATTGACGACCTTTGGTTCCAACCAAAGGGTGCTACATTCCATACAGCCAACGAAACAATCTATTTATCAAAGGAAACTTTTGGTGAGCGCATTATCTCGCGTTGTGGGCCTGTAGCGTGTCCTCAAAGATCGTGCTATTTAACACCGCTTAACTATATTTTGTGAGGTTATGTGAATTCGCCTTAATGCTAACATACGGCGCCAATTGCTGCTAAAAGTGGTCGAAAGTGGGTCTCTCGGCTAGAACTTATTCGAACCAGCAACTACCCATAAGCAATTAACTGTTCGAAATGAAAATATTTTCTCAATTCACCAAAAATTCTTTTTTTCGTTGGAAATATTAAATTCCACTTAAAATTATTCAGTCAATTAATTTGTATCTATTTTTGCTATTTAAATATAAAAGGGAACTGAATAAAATTTGTTAATTTCAATTCAATCACTTTAGTGTCACACCAATATCTTGCGCTTACTTAATTAAATTCAATTAAAATATTGCGGTTAAGTGATTAACGAATAGATGAGATTAAATGTTTAACAACTCTAATGAAATCACAAATTCTTTCCTTTTACAAACACACATTCATATCTTCATATGGAATTCTTTAAATTTAATCGACAGAGTGGAAATGTTTTGAGTTAAATGGAAGGAGAGTTAATTGCCCTACTTTTTTCGATTTTTCTGTTCTTAAGTGTTTTGCTATTTATATTAGGGTGAGTCAATAAAGTAACCTGTCGTATTTATGGGTTAAAAGAAATCTGTTTACTGAGAGAAAAAAATGTCCTTATAAAATGCCAGTGAGCATTCAAAGCTTCCCTTTTAAATAACGCGTAAAAAATCTTTTTGCATTAAAATCATCATAAATTTTTAAATCGTTTATGGAAAAAAATTTACAATGCGAATTCTTGTAGGGGATAAAAATAAATAATTTTTTTAAAGTCAATTATTCAATATACCAATATACTCGTACGTAGAAGCCTTGATAAGTGATGAATATCAAGAAAATACAGATTTTGTGCGATTTTTCACCTTCCAAGGTTTGTAAATATGCGAGTTATTAACATTAAAAACACATTAAGGATCACGATTTGTGGACGTGCACCTGAAATTTCTGATCTTCGTTTGACTAAAGTCCGACATCAGCGCGGCCAAGAGGTGCAATGGACGCGACAAGGACGGAGACAAGTGGATCCTAGTGACATTTATCACAGCGTAATTTCAGTCTCAGATTCGTGGTGGAAGAAAGACTCCGTCGTCTGCAGCTTACTCATAAACGCCATGATGTGTCGACTGTAGAAAAAATCAGCTTACACGGCGAAGCATCCGCAAATCGGTCTGAGCTAGGCTGATTAACTTCGCAGGGGACCGAAATATGGCTTTCTGTCGTACTAAATTCCAGCACAAGAAAATTAACCAAATCAAGGAAAAATGCAAAACCAGATCGATCAAATTATGATAGACGGACGACATGTTTCCAGTGAACCAGAAATTTTTTTGAGCTTATCGGTTCCAGGTCCACTTTCCGGAAGAACATCTTAATTTCTTAATTAGGGAAAGAATTACCTACGTACCGAATTTTTTCTTCATTGAACCATAAATACGGTTTCCTATAGGTCAATCCTTGCCCCGTTTCCCAGCTATGTTCGTGATAATTTAAGCGAAAAGCTGCTAAGTACTAAATTTCAAGTAAATCGTTTTTTTTTTGAGTAGATCGAATCAAGGTCCTCTACCCCGGAAGAAAAAGTGGTCCTTGCCTTAATTTAGGTAATGAATGAAACCCTAAATCGAATTTCTTGGGATAGAACGGTCCCAAGCTCACTTCCCAAACTCAAAACTTTATTTTTTTGACAGATCCAAACGGCACAAGAGTGCTCTCTGGGTTTCAATAAACCTAGCCTGAAAATTTGAACAACATCGTTCCGTTTTTATCAAGAGATGGCGTTATTGTCCATAGTACTAGTACGCATGATGTTATACTATACGGCCCTGAAAACGTGTTTATTCGAGCTAAAAGTTTGTCTTCGACAGTTTTTCGATTGATTGACTCAGTACGTTGTGAGCGCTCGTCAAAGATGGACACCAGCAAAGAGAAAATTCGCTATATTTTACAATTTTTCTTCGATCAAAAATTAACTTCGTTTAAAAGTGTTTTGCTAGCTTCTGTTCCGGTAATTTCGATGTCGAAGATGCACCACGCGTCGGGAGGCCTGTCGTCGAAAATTGCAATAAAATCATGGAAATAGTGGAAACAGACCATCACGTGAGCACTTATTTAATTGCTCAATTCCCTCTAATGGAGGGCCATCTTTGAGCAACAGAGGCCGAATTGTGTTCCATCAGGACAACGCCAGGCCACACACGTCTTTGGTGACGAGCCAGAAGCTCCAGCAGCTCGGATGGGAGGTCCTAATGCACCCACCTTATAGTCCGGACCTGGCACCAAGTGATTACCATCTTTTCCTGTCCATGTCGAACGCGGTGAAAAGTTGGCCTCAAGCGAGACCTTTGAATATTGGCTCTCCGAGTTTTTTGGCAATAGGGACTCAGCCTTCTACGAGAGCGGTATAATGAAGTTGGCATCTAGTTGGCTTCTTGTTGGCAACAAAACGGCGCATATTTGACTTAAATCGGACAAATGTACACAAAGTTATCATATTTTGAAAAATCAATAAAAAACCGAACGAACTGTTTACTTGACCTAATATATATATACACGTATATTATCTCTCTTCTACTCATATATGGTCATATATGTAATTTTTCAATAAAAATCCACTTGAGTAAACCACTTTGGTTTGTTATGGAAAATTTAACATTGGAATTTGCTTAAATAGTACTGGCGTATATCATTTAATTTATGTATATGCGTGTATGCTTTTGGTTTTGAAATGACATTCAGCCTCAATTTTATTCGTCTGTTTATAATTTTCATATTTTCCATTTGCCCAGCTTCCACTTCAGAGCTTTGAAGGCATAAATCGCATTAGCTTTAAGAGCACTTTGAGAAAACTTCACATTTTGAAATGAAATTTCAATTATGGTAAAATTTTAATATTAAAGTGAAACTACAATTTCAACTGCACATTACAAACAATTTATAAATCTTCAAAACTCACCCGCACCCACTTCATTCATTCTCCGGGTTTATTTATGGCTTTATGACGGGGCAACAATTAAACTTAACTTCATTTAGCGTGGAAATCTCACAGTTTTATCACACTCTCATATACATCCTTACAATGTTTACCGAAAGTCACATCGACCCTGTAGAGGTGGTGAAAGTGGCGATGGTGTGCTTTTGTGCTGCCTTAGTAGACTCTTATCCTTTTATAAATGAAGCAGTACTCAGCTGTATAACTTTTGTGGGGATATCAAACTCAACCAAAGTGGTATAGGGATTTTCGCAAAGTCGAAGGCGGCTTTAAAAGTGGTGTCTGTCAGTCGTTTTCTCTAGGATATATTCCAAGATTGAGAGAATGGTGAATATTTCGTCAATAGTGGATTTGCCAGGTCTAATGGCCACCGCATTGGCCGAGTGGTTGGCGTTGCGTACTGCCATTTTGAAGTCCAGGGTTCGAGTCCTTGTTCGACCGTTCGGAGGCGACATATAATAAACTGTGTGTGCCTCCGTTTAGTTGGGAATTACAACAAAACGCAAAATCACAAATTGGAGGAGGTGTTTGGCTGATAAGGTCCGATTACTTCGTTGATGGCGAATTTGAGGAGACTTATCCTACGGTCAGACGGTAAACCTTACTACCTACCGCTTTTATTTTGGTCCTTCATCAAGGTGGGCTCTTGTAACATCTATTACATCGTTATTAATTTGTCGAATCGGTCTCGTCATCACGAATTTTTTTTTTGTTTCCACAGGGGGAATCTCTATTTTAGCGGACGGCATGCACGATTCGTATTATCCGCTAAAGGTACTTCTCATACGGGACCATGGCCAGACATACTATCTAACCATACCGGACTTGCCAAACAATACACTTACCTGAGAGAACCCTTTGGACCACTTATCCACGTACTGTGTATTGGGTTAACTTTTTTCCTCTTTACTTCAGCTCGGCATTCTTAAACGTGCTAGTACTTCATCCGACTTTGTCAAAAATTAATAGTTTTGTTATATATTTTGGTTAGGAGCTCTTTAGTTCCTTTATAGCGTATAATAGATGAGTTCTCTCAGAAAGTAGGAGTGGAAGTCGAGTAGAGAACTGCTTGACTTCTGTAATTGCAACTTTTCAACGTCGAATCTATCTTCTGTTCTTGGCTACACAAAGGTTGATCAATTTATTGCCTGGATAGAGAGTGTGGTCCACGAAACTTCCGCACATCTAAAAAACTCTTTCGGTGTCTTCTATGTTTTACAACATACTAGATCAGATTTCCAGTCTTTCGATCCGTTGACAGCCAAGTAGCTTGATGGTGAGTGAGTGTGATGGAATCTAGTTTCCACTATCGACAATTATATTTCAGTCAATCAGCATCAGTCCCAGGCATCTCGTCGTGGAGACTTAATTTTCCGACTGTTGTGCTGCAGAAAACTTCACCCTGGGACGTCGACGCAACGCACCTATACAGTGCAGAGCATCCCTAATATATGTAAAGTTCTCACAGATTATTACAAGTGCCTAAGTAAATTACGAATATAAGTAAAAATCCACAAACTGGAGCTAAAATGAATTTTTGTAAATTCTTTTGACAAATTTTTTGAGTTTCATGTATAAAATTCATTATCAAATGCTCTTAACTGTAAACCAAACACTCAGCACGATTATTGGACAGCAACGAGGGAGGATTAATATATCAAGTAGCAACATGTGTACATACATACATACAAGTATATAAGGTACGAGTACCAGTGTGTATGGAACTGAGTGCCAAAGTAATTCTATAACAAGGTTTGCTTCAAATTTAGGTGTTCTTATTTTATAAAATGTAAACATATAAATATATATAAGAGGGGATTAACAAAAGCTCGATAAGCTGACCAGAAAAAAAATTATTTTTGTATTTATTCGTAATCTTTGTCCATTTTTATCTTCTCTACATAGTATCCATTGATTTCACTGCATTTCTTAGCCTATAGATCCTCTTCTGGAAACAGTCTTCAAAATCTTGCTTTTTAAGCTTATCTATTTCAGCATCAACCGCATTAATTATCTCCTCGTTGCTATTAAAGACCTTTCCTTTTAATTTTTTTCTCATTTCCGGAAATTATGGTGCTGAACATGTTTCATCGATCCCAGAGATCGCAATAAAATTACTCGTATTTCAGCAGTGTGGAATTCCGCATTGTCATGATGTGAAAAGTAGCTTCGCAAATCCTCTTCCTTCCTGTTTTCCAACAAATTTTTGAAAACTTTTGGTAAGCACTCTTCGGTGTTCGATTTTGCAGTTACCGTGTGACCCTTTTCCAGTGGAATGGCAGCTACGATTTTAGATCGGGTGAAGTAAAGTGACATCATTACTTTTGCTGCGGAGTTTTGTTGCTTAGATTTTACGGGTGGGCTTGCTCCTGTTGGGCTTCATACCATGGACTGCTGTTTGATTTCTGGATCGTACTTATAGAACCAAGATACGTCACCAGTACCGACTTTACCTAAAGTTTCTTCGTGTATCCCAGATAATTGCTTAATATTCGCGATGCAGCCATAACCTTCGATTCATTAGCAATCATTTTTTGTATAAATCGTGGGTCTTCGTCAATTTTGGAATTCACCAGAGCTACAGTGACGTCATCAGTGGAAGATTTTGCTCGACCTTCTCGGGACTCGTCCTCTACGGAAAAATGTCCGGTCTGGAATCTTCGGAACCACTTAGAAATAGTCTTTAAAGAAGGTGCAATCGCTCCATATGCAATTTGGGATTCACTGAATATTTGTTTTGACTGTAAATTACGCCTAAACCCGATGAGAAACACATGGCGAATTTCTGTTTGCGTTGGTGGTGGAATTTCGTCTGATCTATCCTCAGCTATCTTGCGTTTTCTCGTCCCCATTTCAGTCGAACGTTCTAAAATTTGAAAGGAATACTAATAAAATAATTGCAGAGGGTTTAGTATTTTTAGATTTAACAAAAACAAATTGAAAGTCACCAACTGACCGAACTTTTGTTAATCCCATCGTATATGTACAGTTTGCACTTCCGTGAGTTATACATATATTTAAATGAATATTCTTTATCCATACATTGCATTTATTTATTTGCTAGTAAAAGCCGACAGGATACACAACAACAAGCTGGACTGCAAGAGGGACATGGACATGACATAAGTGCACCAAACCACTTGAATGCCTACAACAATACATTGAGAGACAAAAATTAATAATAACAACAGCAACAACAACAACTACCACTGCAACAATGTCAATAATAGCATAAAGCAACAACAATATGTTGTTCAGTAAACCACAAGTTGTAAGTAAGCTTAACAACAGGGCAAAGGAAAATAATTTACAACCACAGCTGGTGTAGCACCAACATACGGTAGCGCAAGTAACGAAGAAAGAGAGAGAGAGAGAGGAAACTAGGTAAAGAGTGCAAATAAGCAAGAGAGACGAGGCTTCAACGCATGCCCTCCTGCCCGCTGTCAACAAATTCTTACGAGAAAATTATGTATGATATAAAGTTTAGTAGTGAAATGAAAAACCAAACAACAAAGAACAAACTTGGCAAACAGAGTCATCTACACGTATGTAGCTAACAACCAAACAACCAGAAACATGGTAGGAGGAAGAATGCGAGATATTTCAAAATTTAGCAATTACAAAACGGTTATACAGATAATAGGCAAGGAAATGATTTACTGTTTACACACATAAATATTGTAAAATATTTACCTTGAGGAGCTTTCGGGGGGCATCGCTCAAACGACAGTGGGTTCACATTAAATTTATTCTTAATTTATTTGACTCGATTTTCTTATTAAACATATATATTTATTTTATTTATGAGTTCTCTTGTGAAAATTTTGTAGTCGTTTTGCTTTTATGGTAGGCATGCGGTTATAGTCGCAGAACCCAACACAATCTAACCCGTTTACAGCCCTGCGTCATGGTAATACGAGTATATATTATATATACTAGCGGACACTCGCTTCAATTCTTCGCTTTAGGATAACCTCCAGAGTAATAATAAAATATAGAGAGTTCAAATCTTAACATCCCTGTCATTTACTTATGCGCGCTTTATTGTCTAATATATATATATATAATTGGCGCTTTGTAACCGATATACACTCGGAGGGGTGGACATTCCCTGCCGAGGGGCGTCCGCAATTAGAAAATTTAACTTAATTTTTTATTTAAATCAATTTTCTATAACGTTCGGATGTTGATTGTACCAGAACTTGAACCCTGGCCTTCCAAATGGCTGTACGCAATGCTAACCACTCGGCTATCGCAGCCGCCAATTGTTTATTATTATTGTCAAATAGAAGGCCGAATTAATCGGTGTCAGATCCACTACTGGAAAGGAAAAGAATTCCAAGCAAATTCCCTTTGGATCGCTGGTTTCAGCAACATTTTAAGGCACTGAAGGGTCTGAGGCAGTCGATGGTGATAGCCTCGCTAGCGTGTACTAGATCGTCCGCCTTTCATTACCTTCTTCATCTCTGTGACCTGGGTCTCAAGCGATATTCACAGTGTTTTCACGCGATAGTCTATCTGGTATTTGATAGAAGATAGTATGTACGAGTATGTCAGCCCCGCGATGCGAATGAACGGAACGCCCAAGGAGCGCTGAGCTCGTCATGACATCAAAATCATGCTTCGCTATTTTAACTCTGGTATAGGCAAAGGATCTCATCTTAGTTACAATGATCCACGACGCTACATCTGCGAACAGGCTGAGGCTGATCGACTTCGCCGGGACCCGAAGTATGGTTACCTGTAACACCAGATCCCGCCACAAAAAAATCCAACAATCTACTTGGCCATGTTGTGATAAGTGGAAGACAACTTCTCCAGTGTTTTGGATTACCATCCTGTCCAAGGTTCTAACTTCGACTCGGACTAGATGATATATGCAGCCATTCTCCCTCCCCCCCAGTGATATATCGACGAATAACTGCCAAAGTGCATGCATCAACTTCTTTGCTTAATACAGTCGGATGAGAGCATGCTCGACGATCGGAAACTGTTTATACGTAATAAGGAGACCAGAAAAACTATCGATGGATAAGTCTCCTGAATATCGCATAAAAGATTAAAGTCACCGTCTACGAGCTTATCGGACCTAAACAGTTTGACTTCAGGCTCGCAATTGATCCGATCGGTCAAATCTTGGAAGAGACTCGTGGAAAGAGCATCGTCACATACCAACTCTTCGGCGATTTTGAAGCTGCTTTCGATAGCATCAATAGAATCTGCCTCTACGCCGATATGTCTGCATTTTGTATAGCCGTCAAACTTAAACGGCTGTATAAATTGACGCTGAGCCACACCGTGGGCTCTGTTCGAAGCGGGAGGAACCTCTCCGAGCCTGTTGATACTAAACTAGGTTTAAAACAGGGGGACTGTCTATTCTGTATTTTCTTCAACTTAAGTGCAGAGCTAAAAAATAAGATACAGTCTTCTACAAGATGCTAACGTTAGGTAAAGAAATGAAGTGAATGGGTCGAATAAGCGACTGTGGGCATATCCTCTCAATCAGCTTCGGTAGTCTTTGACCCGCCAGAGACAGAGAAACATCTTTTACAGAGTAATATCTCCACTCCGTTCGTTGAATCACGTGGCGAAGGATCGAAATTCACTTTGAGTCGTTAATCCTGCGCCGAACTGTGAAGGAAAGCAACGACTCTCTCTCTTTTAATTTCTTTTCAATATTACAAAAATCAACACTCAAAAATTATTGAAATTTAATTTCTTATTTCATTCCAACATCTTTTATTGCACTTAAGCCACATTATTAAGCTCAAATACTTACTCTCTTATTCCTCAATAATTCGATTTTGTTACGAAACTAAATGTCTCAATTGTCGGGAATTGCCATAGATTCAAATTTATTACAGTTCAATGGAATTTGAAAAACTTTCGATAAGCACGATTTTCCACTATACGTAGCAGAAAAGAGCGAGTGGGAGACAGGGAGACCAGACCGTGTGTGATTGCCTAGTCAGCCAAGAAAAGCAAGGAAATTTACACATATATTTGTATACATATGTATGTATACTTATAATTGTTGGTGTAGTGTGCGTACACACACAACTTTTTCGCTTTACAACTAATAATAATTCCAATTTACGCCAAAATGAAAGCAGACACATCAACATCCTCACGCCAGCAGTAAGAGCCGGCAACACTTGTGCACTTACTCAGTTACTTACTTAAATACTCAGTTGCAAACTTAAACTAATGGAACTCAAATTCAAAGCACATTTGCCTTGCCGGCTGTTTATAAATTTCTAAACAAACTCAAATCAAGCAGCAGACTCAATCGTACACACAAACGAGGTGTGCTCAGAAATGACGAGAATATTCATTTTTTGTACAAAATATTTAGTTATTCCTCGTCTATGGGTTTTCCAGTTAGAGGTGTTATTTAGTTATTGAAAGAAGACTGGTATTTTTTCAGATAAATGATCGGATGTTTATTTCAAGAAAGAGAGGAAATATGCCATGAATAATGAATCGTAGCCTTCTTATGAAATTTTCCACCACCAAATCGCAAAATGGCTGCTGTATGCCCTCAATAGCTTCACGAACTCCAACTTTGAGGTCTTTAATCCACGTTGGCTCGTTGGCGTAGACCTTATCTTTCACTTGACCCCAAAGAAAGAAGTCACAAGGTGTTAAATCATAAGATTTTGGTGGCCAATTGCGAACACCTCTTCGAGAGATTACCGGTCCGGAAACTATTCGATGGTTTCGTTGTTCGTGGGGTATGTGGCACCGTCTTGTTGAAAGTAAACGTTTTCCAAATCAATACCTTCCCATACCGTTCATAAAAAATCATTAATCATCTCTCGATCGGACAATACATTCACCGAAACTGCTGGTCCAGTCTCATTTTCAAACAACAATAAATCTGATGATTTTTTGAAGAAATTCCGGATAATTTTTATGCATTTCAAAGATCCAATCATCACCATTGTTGTTATCGCTTACAACATTGATCCCATCAGATATTATTCACTTATGCCAGTGCTTCTTCCACATCCCGGAATAGTTCTCAGATTCGATTTTTGAGATAGTCTTTATTTCTTTCAACTTATCATATCATCAACAGCTGTGGACGTCCTTTACCACTTAAGCTTTTCATTTTGAAGATAGGAAACACGAAACCAAATCTAGCGAATATGGAGGCTGGAACATCGTTGAAGTATTGATTTCGGCCAAAAATTAATTAATTAGAATTTGGGATGTATTGTGATGAGGTGCATTATCGTGATGCAGACGCCAAGAACTATTTTTCTATAAATCCGGTTGTGTTTGAACTTGAAGACATTACTCCTTTTTGGACGGTGAATCTAGTGGCAGGAATTCATGTTGCACTAAAATCGACGAATACAGTGGGCATAAAAACTTTTTGTTCGACCTCACTTGCCGAACCTTTTTCGATTTTGGCGAGTCAGCAGATGACTGATTCTTAGCTTCGACTGTATATATATCCGTAAATTAGTGTTTCGTCACCTGTAATAAACGTTTTGGTAACTCTGCAACGTTGTGGATGGTTTGATTTACTCTTTGGTTAGAATAACGGTAAGACTACTTTTCTCTCCGGGAAGTGAATCATGGACGGATCTCTGCGAAAAAATCGTATTATCATTCGATTTACTTGAAATTAGATCCACATGAGAGCGAATAAGCCTAGATTCAGATGGCACGTTTGGCTTACTTCCATGCATTCATATTGGCATTTTCATGAAAGAGTTTAAGCAGCGAAGTAGTGACGCCCACATACAAATATCTCGAATAGTTACCGACCGATCCACCACGAAAGTTACTAGAAATTAGAACTGGCACAATTCCAATTGCTTAGGCCTCCTGACAGATTACATTACCCAATAACTTTTGTAATTTAATGACAGCAGAAGGAGAATCAATCCACGGAGTATTTACACATATACAAATCAATTGTAGGGATCATACGTGGCGCTACTTGAGCGATCTAAACACATCCAACCCCTTAGTGGCTGCCGTACTGTTATCATATTTCAGGAATATTTATACCAACTTAATTATAATAAAAAAAAAATGTTTGATATTCGTACTCATCAAGCCCGCACAATTTAAATATTTTTATTATTTTCTCAACACACCTCGTCCTTATGTAAATGTAAAAATATTCTACTGACTTTGAGACTTGAGCCTGGCTGAGCTGCAAACGTGTTTTAATAATTACACTGGACGGAAAGGCAATAGTTGCGAACTAGTTCACTATACATGAAATGCCAACTGGTAGATTATGTATTAACATCATACTAGTAAAATACTAGTTCGTCTACAAAAGGTGATTTATCATTTCATAGAATCGAAAAGCGATTACAACTTGGCTATAGTGAACATAAGAAAGTCAAGCATCTTAGAAATAACCATACCTAAAAACTGATCCCCCCAGTGTTGTGGTCAAACAAGATACAATATAATGTCGGCTGCTATTATTGCCGGCAATGAATTAATCACTAATGGTAAAATGGTGACTTTATTGACTACGTCGAAACTAGTTTTTCAAAGTACTAGAATATTTTCGCCATTTAAATACCAGTTACATACTAGTGATTTTACACACTACATTGACTTTTCACTGCAGGTTGCTTATGCAAAAGTTATAACTTGTTGTTGTTGTTGTTGTTGTTGTTGTTGTTGTCGCTGTGATTGTTTGTTTTCATGTTATTGCTGTTGTTATTCAATATCGCTGCTGTTGGCACTTTTACTGTTTGCTGTTTGTCGTTTACTGTTATTTCCGTTTGTTGTCGCTTTACTAAGGGGCTATATGCTACAGCTAATGTTGTTGCTGTTGTTGTTGTTGCCGTATGCTTAAAATTTCATTTCTAAATATTCAACTTAAAAGTTATGTAAATATTGAGTTGCGAAAGTTTTAAATAACTTTCTGATTGCTACTATTGCTTGCCACTACACTGCAGGCATTATTGCTTGCTTGCTTGCAACATTTGCGACACATTCACGCATACACACACATACACGCACACTCACACACTTTACGAAGTAAATTTATGTATATATGTATAATACCCTAGCAAGAAGTAGATGTCGTCGCCTTGCAGCCAAACCATCCACCTTTAGGATGTATGTATATATGTATGTATGTACATAAGTTGCTTGGCTAGTTGTTGTTTTGTTCTTGCGCGCCCCGTTTTGCATGTGAAGTCTTGTTATCAAAGTGACGCCATTTGGTTGGTTTGGGTTTACGATCAAAATGTTACTTCGAGTTAGCAGCAGTCTTTTATGGTAGTTCCATCCACAAGAGGCACATGCCTCCCATACATACTCGTATATGTATATGTATCAATTTATAGACAAAAATTTTCACGAAAATGCTATTGTCAATTGGCTCCATGGCCACTGGAATGCATTTCTAAAATTGTGTGAATGTGTGATATAATTTGTGCGCTCGTAAAAGTACATACATACATACATATTTCTCAAAGTTCGAAGTTTAACAGGAACAGTTTGGCAAATAATTGTCTTACCCTCTTCCTCTCGTACAATTGTGGCACATGTGTGAGTGCAATGCGGAAATATGCCACCTAATAATCTCCGTTTACAGACGTTATCCTTCCAACAATTGCTTTGCTACTAAAAAGTTGACTTACTACATACACGCATGTACATACATATGTAGGAATTTCTGCTCAGACTAACCTAATAAAGTGAAATTGATTGTAAACTCTCTTTCGTGCTCTTAAATTGATTGTGGAACAAATGAGTTAAATTAAAAAGAATTTATACTCAAATAAATTAAAGATTTCTATTGTAAAAGTTCATACGCATCTTCTCATCTAGAGCTTTTCTCCTATTTTTCCTCCCACACAGTCGTCTCATGCTTGTTATCATTTCTCTTGGTCTTTTAGCGCGTTGGCTTCGCGTCAGCAGCCCGCGATGTCAACTAATGACGCTTATTTTATGTCTACAACAAGAACAAAATTTATAACAAGAAAAGATATTTATTTTATGGCATCAAAACAAAAAAAAAAAAAAAAAAAAAAAAAACCAAGAAAAAAAAAATAAAAATAGAAAGAAAAAAATAAAAAGAGAAAGAAAAAAATAAAAAGAGAAAAAAAAATAAAAAAAGTAGAAAAAAAGAAGAAAAAAAGAAAGAAAAGAAAAAGAATAAAAAAATAAAAAAAAATTTAAAAAAAAATAGCAAAAAGATGGGAAAATAAAATGGGAGTACTGTCTTCGGTCATGCCGAAGTCTTTATACCCTTCATGAGCTTATGAAATTTATTTATTTAAATTTAAGTGAGCATAATATCAAATTTCATGCTCTTAGCTGCTTTTTTTAAGGATTTTTGGCACAAAACCTCGTATCTGAACAAATCGGTTGTATGGGGGCTATATGTTATAGTTATCCGATATCGATGATTTTCGGTGACAAAGTTTATATGTATATATGTGCATAGAATACCAAATTTCATGCTCTTAGCTGCTTTTTTGATGGATTTTCGACACAAAATCTCGTATCTGAACAAATCGGTTGTATGGGGGCTATATGTTATAATTATCCGATATCGATGATTTTCGGTGACAAAGTTTATATGTATATATGTGCATAGAATACCAAATTTCATGCTCTTAAAACATTTTTTTACGTATTTCCGGCCCAAAATCTAACATATTGAAAACTTGTTCATACAAATGCTATAGTGATTGGATCTGTCCGGTTCTAAGAAATGAGCGTTTATTTGTACTAACTGTGGTTTAGGCAGTAGCTTGCGTAATATATAATATGGCTAAATCCAACAACTCGCCCTTCTGACCCGATCGGTATATATTTTGATGGGCCTACCTTTTCTCCTTTTGGTACTTACATACATATATACTTCAGATGAAAATTAATATACTATTCCATTTACATAAATGGTATAAAATCGTAAAATAATAATAATATGAATTTTTCCACATCAGAAAATCACAAGCACGGAAAACTTGCTCGCTAGCACCCGGTGGTTGAACTTTGGATTTTTCCTCGCATTATCATTGACACCATCACAGACAGCTTGGCATTTTTTAAATGTCACAAATTAAAATATTGTCTATCCACCTACATACATATATACACCTAAATATTTACATACTTACGGGGGTATATAGATTTGCATTAATTCAATTTGTTGTTGCTATGTATATTTTTTTTTGTTGACTAATTTTCATTATTTTTTAAGGCATAATCCGGGCAGAAGTCAAATGTAGGTTAATTTAAAAAAAATAGAAAAATGTGTATATATATTTATCAAGACACATATGTAGGTATATAAACATGAAAACTATACTACCGTTATACCGAATGCTTCATACTATTCAGGAGCGATGGTTGATAAAATTTGTGACGTCACAATATTTCTATTAACTAAGCTCGATATATTAATTATGTAGCTAAATATTGTATTTAGGTTAGGTTGTGAAAACTAAATTTCTATTGAATCGATTACACCTGGACCGGAAATACGACAAAAACTTGGTTTCGTTATCCAACTATTTCGATTCTCTAAAAAACCTTTCATAAACATGCTTTCTCCAACATTTCCAATCATCAAACAAACAGTCGTCGCCCACGTCACTGTTGACAGTCATAACTTTGAAGTCGTAGATAACTTCGTCTGTCTTGGAACCAGTGGTAACACCAAAAACAATGACAGCCTGGAAATCCAACGCAGAATCACTCTTGCCAACCGGTTCTACTTTAGACTGAGTAGACTATTGATAACTTAAGTCCTCTCTCGACGAATGAAGACCAAACTCTAGCTTTGAAAATTTTCGACGCAGTTCCCGCCGGTGGAAGCAGCGCAATCATGGCGGCTATTTGGCTGAATTTGTTTTCCATTATTAATGGCTCAACTTGCAATTGCTTTAAGTAACTCAAAACCTTATACTCACCCACCACTGGCTTGAAAATAATAAAAAATGCCATACAAAACCAATTTGCTTATATGAGTTTGCGAACTTTTTCGCTTTGTCTGTCTGTCGTGCAAATAAATTACGTAGTCATTTGCATGTGTGAGTTTTTTTTGTTTTGTTTTTAAACGAAGGCGTGTAAATAATATCACACATTTGGGGTAGCGTTTAATTCATACGCGAACAAGTGTAAAGATTAATTACATTTGCATAATAAATTTATTAATCAACAACTGTCCAATTGATAAGTCCGCGAATTTTTATATTTCCTTTGATGGGGATATTGCGTCGATGACGGCTGACGCCATGCTGTATATATATGTATAGGAGCTTAAAATGTAATTAAAATACGTGTGAACTCATTTAAAGGTCAGACACTTGCTGTAAATGAAAATGCAAAAAAAAAAATCAATTTAATACTTTAAATTTTATACATAAGAGTGTTTTAAAAAATGCATTCAAGCCTTCAGTACTTTAAAAATTCATACTTTGTACATGATTCATTTCGAGGTTCCTTACTCTTTAAAAAAAAAAACACTGAAAGTTCAAATTTAATGGATTCCAAATTTTCATTCGAAAGAACATTCTTTGGCATTTATTTTTTGAGAAATATCTCTTTCGAATGTTGGCCGCGGCCGCGTCTTAGATGGTCCATCCGTTGAATCCAAGTTTAGGTGACCCGTTCGAGCATTTGGACTGGTAAATGGCGAACGACACGCGTGATGTTTTGCTCCAAGGTCCGAATCGAAGCGGGATCGCCCGCATAGACTTAAGACTTTACATACCACACAGGAAAAACTCTAACGGTGTGATATCACATAATCTTAGTGGCCAATCGAACGGTCCAAAACGTGAAATTATCTGGTCGCGGAAGTGTTGTCTCAGTAAATCCATTTATTGTTGCGATATGTGGAAGTGGCGCCGTCTTGTTATCTTCGAGATGTCGAACATCAATTTCAGACATCGAATAGTCGGTTACCACTGCGCAATAACGGTCGCCATTGACGGTTACGTTCACATCGACATCATTTTTAAAGAAATATGGACCGATGATCCCACAAACCACACCAAGTTGTTGTTTTTTCTGAATGAAATGGTTGCCCTTCGTCCCAAGAGCGACCTGTTTACCTACCCATTGAGGCAAAAAGGGGACTCAACGCTTAACAAATTTGGCTCGAAAACGTCGGATCTTCTTAGCAATTTTCAAGAGCCTATAGAACGAAGCGATATCGCTTAGGACGGTCGAGCGGCTTCGGTTCTTGCACAAACTGTACTTTATACGTTTTCAATTTAAGATCTCGACTTAAAATGCGCCAAGTGCAAATGCAGCCAGCAACAGTTACAGCGAATGGATTGCGCTATTGTGCCACACAAGCAACAAACACACCACCGTTTGTTGTTGTTATATCGGCACACCACGGATGATTTCCATTCTTTCCTATCCTCTGTTAAAGTATGCAAAATAATGTTGATCGCGTCATAGTCACGATAGCCGACTGGATAGAGGTCATTTCACGGTTAGTTTTAGCAGCAGACAAAGACTTCTTTTTTTGGTGAATAGAAATTCAACACGCCAAAATGGACTGGTATAAAACTAGTATGAAGCTGATACATAGTCAGGCAATTGTCTATTAAAGACCTTACCTTTTACATTTTTTTTTTAATTTTGGAAACAACCAGAAATTACAAGGTGTTATATCCGTTGAATATGGTGCTGGCCTATTTCTTCGTTCCCAGAGATCGCAATAAAACTACTCGTTATTTCAGCGGTGTGAGATTCCTGTTTTCCAAAATTTTTTTTAAAACTTTTGGTAAGCACCCTTCGGTGTTCCACTTTGCAGTTACCGTCTGACCCCTTTCCAGTGGAATAACAGCTACGATTTTATATAGCTCGGGTGAAGTAAACTGGCATCATTACTTTTGCTGCTGATTTTCGTTGCTTAGATTTTACGTGTGGGTTTGCTTCTGTTGGGCTCCATACCATGGGCTGCTGTTTGGTTTCTGTATCGTACTTATAGAACCAAGATTCGTCACCAGTAACTACTTTAATAAAATAGCTAGACTGACCATGTTCGAATTTGCTTATAGAAAATTAAGAAAAATGCACTCGAGTATCTTTTTGGGTCTCATTTAAAATTCGTGGTACCCATCGAGCAGAGTTCTTCGTGTATCCCAGATGATTACTTAATATTCGCGTTACAGCCAGGGCATTCAAGGCAATATTTTCTTGTGTCAATCGTGGGTCTACGTCAAATTCGAACTTCACCAGAGCTACAGTGACGTTAACACCTTTTGCTCTACGGAAAAATATCCGGTCTGGGATCTTCGGAACCACTTAGAAATGGTCTTTAAAGACTCCATATGCAATTTGATATTCCCTCAATATTTGTATTGGCTGTAAATTACGTCGAAACCAGAAGAGAATCACTTGGCGAATTTCTGTTTGCGTTGGTGGTGGAATTTCGTCTGACCTATCCTCGGCTATCTTGAGTTTTCTCGCCTCCGTTTTAACAGATCGTTCTAAAATTTGAAAGGAACACTTTATTACTTAAATTTGATTAAATTGCAAAGGATTTGGTATTTTTAGAAGTAACAAAAACAAATTGAATGGCATCAACGGACCGAACTTTTGTTAATCTCCTCATATGTAAATTCTTTTGGTGTCGTTGGATATCATAAATTTAATTGCATATATGTATGTATGTACAATACATATGCAACATGCCAATAAACAGAATTTCGGAATTTTTCGTCCAAAATGTTTTTCCATAATTCTTGAACATTTTATTTAATTTGAAAAGGTTTTCAGTTACAGCAGCTGCATTTAGAATATAAAACTTCACAACAACAATAAAGTAGCGTTTCTGAATGAAACAGTGAGGCGTTTCGTGTTAATCGCTTCCACATTTCATCACCTCCATTGCCAGTAATTTAGCCCAAAAGCTTAAGAAGCAATAAATAATGAAAATATCAACAGCAACGGAAATGTTTTCGTGAATTCCTGCGATTAATTGAAACAACTTAATTTTTTAATGTGTTCTTGAAATTTTCGAGTTGTTTTAACGCCTCGCTACATAAATTACATACACATACATACATACACATATGGTATATATGTCCATAGATGTACTTGTATGTAAAGTAAAACAAATAACAAAAAGGAAAACAAATAAAAACAAAACAAATATTTGTTGAACATTCCTTCTCGCAGTAGATTTGTTGTTTGTTTGTTTGCATTGCAATACATTTTCATTTTTTGTTGTTATTATTGTTGTTTTTTTTTTTGTTCTCCTCCCTGCGCAAATTGCGCTGAATGCGAACAGACAAACGTCGTGTCGAAGGCAACGAAAAGAGTGGCTTTAGATTGTCTAAGTGTTATTGGTGTGTTGGTGGCATCCCTCCACACTCCACATGTGTGCTTTACACACAACAAAATTCACACTCAACATATTTAGTGTCTGTCAGCGGCGCGCCACAGCCACCTCGCCAACCCGCGGCGCTGCTGTTGCATGCAACTGTGGGTGCAAGCGCGTATCTCGCCATCGCAAACACCAGCAAACGCGTGCCACCGATAACAAACATAGGTATATACGAGTATGTATGTATGTGTTTGTGTGCGTTTCATTTCATTACAAGAACAAAAAAAGAAGAACAAAAAGAAGACAATACAAAAAGTCGGCGATAAACAATAGTGTTTGTGTGCGGAACAAGTAATGGCATATGAATCGAAATATTTCACGTTTCATTGGTGCGAACGTGCCACACAGTGTGTGCTCAAGGGGAAGGGAAGTACAGTGTTTAGCTTTCATTTACAGCGCGCAATGCCACGCGGGCAGAGAGAACAATTTCCGTTTAGAAAACTAGAACTTACGACTGATATCGATTCCAACAGGGACAGGACGACCTTGCCACTGGAGGCGCAGTCAGAAAGTAGTTCTTCCTTTACAGAGAGCGTTGTAGAGTAAACTTGAATTTAGTCTAGGGGGGAGTCTTGCTTTTAAGCACTTCTACCATAAGCGAGTACTTCAGCTGAAAAAGGTTTTGACTGCCATTCATCTGGAAGTGGCCGGAAATGATTCGTTTCCATATGTTGCCTGGAGCTCATGACTTCGGGTCTTAGACCAAGCCAACAAATATCCGTTGGGCCTCGTGCTAAAGTGATAAGGCTCGTAAGGTTTGGGACTCACCTTAGAAAAAATCTGTCCAATGCAAGATTGAAAGAAGTCTCGGTTGAGAAACCCGATTTTTGAATTAAGACTAATGTTACCTGTTGACCGATGCGTGGTTACGTCGGAAAAAATCCGAGTCAACTTCGGTCCTCCCGACCTTCACACACCAACTGAGCCCAGAAGCATATCAGCATGGCTTCCGAAAAGTACACAGCTCTACAACCGCACTTAACGCCATAAACACCCAGATAGTTCATGACCTTAACCAAAACCGGGACTGCGCGCGCAAACCGTCGTCCAAGTAGCACTGGATATGTCAAAAGCTTTTAATACCGTCAGTCATTCAGTGCTACTATCGGATATTGGGGACTTCTCTTTAACGCCGCGATTGAAGACAAGGGCCGTGGGTTGCCTGAGGTATGTATCTACAGCGGTCGGTAGAGTTTCGAGATCAAACAACAAACTCAGTAAGATTAAACAAAGTGCGCCGCAGAGAGCTGCTCTCTTTCCAGTCGTGTTTAATTTCTTCATTTATAAACTCGCTCCTCCGCCAAAGGGCGTTTCATTGATCACATATGTCGATAATTGACCGACACTGGCGCCTGGCCAGGATGTTGATAACTAATGTTCGAACCCACTTTCCCCCCACTTCTTTACTGCACGACAACTACAGCTGCAGCCTGCGAAATCCTTGTCCATCCGAGGACGAAGAAGTGCCGTCTCAAACTCGAAGTGAAAGTCGATGGGTTACTGTGAGGCCGTTAGATGACCTAAATGACTTGGACCACATAGTCTCCTCTGCTCCGAAGTGGAGTTGGATAGCTGCTAAAATAAAAACAAACCCCTGCAAGCGTCACGATTTGACTGGGTGTACCTGGAATGTCCGGTCTTTTAATTGGAAAGGTATCGTCGCCCTGCTGGTGGATCTCCTCTTAAGACTAAAAGCTGATATCATCGCCGTCAGTGTGGACAAAGAAAGTATATTCGGCACAGCTGTTAGAAAATTCCGTCTTTACGACGAAACATTCCCAAATGGATTGAGGCTAATGGACTTCGCCTGGGCCCGAAATATTGTTGTCTGCAGTAATAGATTCCAGTACAAGGAAATTCAACAAACTACCTGGCTATCTCAAGATCGAAAAACTCACAATCTTATCGATCATGCTGTGATAGACGGACGACATATCTCTAGTGTACTAGATGTGCGTACGTTCCGAGGTGCTAACATCGATTTGGATCGCAGACGATGGAACGATAAGCTGTACGACATGTACAGAGAGAAGAAGAGACAGCGGCCACTCTGGCTAGCTCCTGCGGTTCGTATAACTGAGAGCATTCTAGCTCTCTAGCAGCAGAAGAGGAAGATCTACACTTTTCAATATTATCTATGTACCAATAATGTATTCTGGATAGTCAAAATATACATGAATGTATGTAGTACATTTATTTACATGCGTCTGTGTTTTTGCTTACTACACACCGGGTCAATGATGATGGTGAAAGAGTACCCTGTGGCGCTCACTTCTTGATTTCTAATAGTGGAATAATTTGTACGGCTGCTCCACTGGCCTTCTACGCGCACTGTGTGTGTGCTTACATTGTCTGGCCCACTTTCCCAGCGCCACCACACTCCCGTTTGCAGCCGCCAAGACTTGATATGAATACAAATGACTGAGTTTTCCTAATGCAACTGCATAGACAGACAGACGGACAGACAAATGTATTCACTTGCATGCGGATGTAGGTACATAAATGTGTGTAGGTATGTGCATGTATCATGTAAATATGTCTCTCTTAACGAGGGGATTAACGAAAGTTCGGTCCGTTGGTGATTTTCAATTTGTTTTTGTTAAATCTAAAAATATTAAACCCTTTGCAATTATTTTATTAGTCTTCACTTCAAATTTGAGAACGATTGGCTAAAATGGAGACGAGAAAACGCAAGAAAGTTGAGGATAGGTCGGACCAAATTCCACCACCAACGCAAACAGAAATTCACCATGTGATTCTCTGCGGGTTTCGGCGTAATTTACAGCCAATACAAATATTCAGTGAATGACAAATTGGATATGGCACGATTGCACCGTCTTTAAAGACTATTTCTAAGTGGTTCCGAAGACAACAACAAATTCGAAAATGGTCAGTCTGGCAACTTTAGTAAAGTCTTTGGTGATGACGAATCTTGGTTATAAGTACGATCAGAAACCATACAGCAGTCCATGGTATAGAGCTCAACAAGAGCAAGCCCACCCATAAAATCTAAGCAACAAAAATCAGCAGCATAAGTAATGACGTCAGTTTACGTCACCAAAATTACGTCACAGAAATTCGTCCAGCACCATATTCCACGGATATAGCACCTTGTGATTTCTGGTTATTTCCAAAAATTAAAAAAACTTTAAAACGAAAGGTCTTTAATAGTAACGCGGAGATAATTAATGCGGTTAATGCTGAACTTGATAAACTTAAAAGGCGAGGTTATGAAGACTGTGTTCAGAAGTGGATCTAGAGACTTAAGAAATGCATTGAAATCAATGGTGATTACGTAGGGGACTTAAAAAAGGACAAAGATTACGAATAAATACAAAAAGAATTTAGTTTTAAATTTTTTCTGGTCACCTTAACGAACTTTTGTTATTCCCCTCGCCTGTATGGTTGCTGCTGATCATGTGGTCATGTGTGGATTTATCAGTTTGCTGCCTTCCCTTTTTCAGTTCTCTATTGTTCATTGTTTTTTATTGTTCACAGCTTTTGTTAGTATCTTAATTCTTTTATTTTATTTTTTTAAATTTTATTTTTTTTCTTTTTTAATTCTTTTTTTCTTCTTTTTTTATTTCTTTTTTTCTTTTTAAACTTTTTTTTTTACTTTTTTAATTCTTTTTTTTTTCCTTTTTGCTATTTTTTCTTTCCTTTTTTATATTGATAATAGCAATTCACAAGTCTGTTGTTAATACTCTTCGCAACAAACGCATTTTATTTCTCACTTTTGTTCTCCCTTTCTTATTTCCACACTCACAATCTATTGTTTTGTATTGTTTTGTTTATTGGAATTGCTTTGCCACACATTTTTTCTATTATTCTTGTTTTTTTTTTGCTATGCTTTTCTTAGTTCTATTCGCCATGGTCCAGTCTAGCAGTGAATTTCCCTATAAAACTAGCTGCTGCACCAATTTAACGGCAAATCGCATGCGTAACAGTGTGTGCAGGAGAATGCGAGGGAGCGGAAATTTGGGCATTGAGCCGCGCTGATAATCGGATATCGTTTGCATATGCAAGCGTATGCATTTTTAAAATAATAAACCGTTATAGAACAGGGTTTCAATCGAATTCTTTTTTTATATTGAACTCAGCGATAAAATCCAAACTCGTTTGCCTGTTTTGCTTTTGCTCTGCAAAAGGTGAGAACAGTTGGTGAGATGTGTGTGGATGTGTGTGTGGGTGTGGGTGTGTATAAGATAAAAAAAAAAATCTACCGTTAGATGAAAGTGTTGTTTCTTCTTTCTCTTGGCTTGTTTATGTGGGTGTCAGAAGCTCCGTGCACTCGTTCTGGTTGAGTGAGTTTACACACGTAGTGGGTGTTTGGCGTTAGCGATGCAACACCGATACGCCCAACACTAATCACCAGCCACGAGCATCAAGTACTCGTATATGTACATATGTATCTTGTACGACGAACGTGGGCGTATTGGGTGGAGTATTGAAATAAATTTATGAAGATACATACATATGTATGTAAGTATGTAAGGGGGTATTTATGTTGTTGCGTGGGAAATGTAAAAGGTATGTTTATTTGTTAGTGTCTGGGAACAACCGACAATCGCGCTCAGTCAATGTCGATATTCGGCTATAAATATAACTGTAAATTGAGAATTTTATGTGAAACAAACACAATTTACTACTTTTCCTAAAATTTCCAAGCATTCTTGCGTACGAAATTCTTATTAAAAAGCGGTTGATTATTTTGCCATTATTTAAATGCCTCAAAATTCTGCCTAATGACGGAGTATCACTTCATTCATAAATGTACCACATATGTGTATATGTATGCAGCCGTACGGGCTAGGCTTGCAGTAGCTTATTCTGTGCTGTCTGTCGCCCTAATTTTTCAAAACATTTTCGATTGTGTGGTCCCCTAAGGTGACTTCAATTGATGTAATCTTTCAAGCCATGAGACGTCTCCTTATAGTTGGCGTAGTACTGTTGCTGTTGTTGTTGTTGTTGTAGCAGTTTGCTAACCCCGCTTAGGAGCAGGCAAGATCAGTCTTAAGTCATCGAGACCAATTCTATTCTACGGCGTCACAGTTTGGTGGCCTGTATTCAATAAAATTACCTTCAGGAGCAAATTAGAGAGAGTTCAGCGATCGGCAGCTAGCCTGATGGCGGTAGCACTGCCATCAACTCCTTCAAAAGTACTGCTAACTTTTCTGCAATATAGGACACATAAAAATATTATCTCTGACAGAAGTGGCAAAGGAGCTGGACTACTCTTCCGCCAATATGTGCTTCGAGAATCTTTTCTATACGAGAATCCTCGATTAAATCTATTAATGCCGTGGTCTGGGTACCTGGACACAGTGACATCCCATGCAATTGTATGGCAGACAAACTAACGAGAGAAGGAACCCTTCAACCCACAATAAAACATGCCCCCAATGGAGGTTTACCTTTGCCCACAACAAAGCATATGCTTAAGCCGGCCTTTGCCAGGGGAGCAAACACAAGGCAGCTGTACGAGATCACGTGTAATGTGACCAGACAGCTATGGCCGAAGCTGAACGCGAAAAAAATATAAACATCTTATCCTTCTGGACAGATTCTCCATTAAGGTAACAGCAGGCATATTAACGGGCCATTGTTTAATGGGGCTTCATGGGCAAAGAATGGGTTATACTTCTATTGATTTTTGCGGCAGATGTGGGGACGAAGAAGAGGAGTGAGTTCATCGAGCACTACCTCTGCCACTGCCCAGCCTTGACATCTCCGCGGCACAAATTCCTCGGAAAACACTTCTTCAACTGTCTCGCTGAGTTGGTCACAGCGGAAATTGGCAATCTAGCTGCCTTTATAAGGCGCACGAAATGGTTCGATCATTTGGGAAGGTGAACACAGGAGCCTATTGGCCTAAGTGCGCTGGTAGTGACCATCAATCGCACCAACTCAGCTTAACTGATCGAGGTCATCTATCGAGAGGTTCAGGAAACGAGCTGTTTCGAAAGATTCAGACCAAAGAGGTAGAAAGGTAAGATCAGTAGGCTTTAGGGAGCATGCTAAGGAGTGGTTTGTGTCGTGCAGCACATACGTTGGGGTCAAGTCTAGATAGGTAGGAGTTTAGTATACTTCAATTTCCAGATATTAGTTGCGCCAGTATTTAGCAGGGCTCTCGAGGAGCTTGAGCTCTTCGTCTGCTATAGCTGTTGGTTTGACTCCGAGAACACCGTTCACTGGAAGAGTGTTCAGAAAGGTGTAGACGGAATCTCTGTGAATGGCGTTTAATACCTCTCGGTAAGATTTCCTGCCCAGCGGTTGTTGTGGATGGTGCTGAATGCAGTCGTTTAGTTCAAGTACTCCGTACTCCCCGGGTTGTAGTAGTTCGGCTTCCAATAAATGTCTGTTGGAGTGCTCCCTACGTTAGCTTTCCAGAAGAAATTGCTTGCACAGCAAAGCATTATGCTCCTTAACTCGTAGCACTGATGCTTCGCTGGGCAAGGAGTTGACTCAGATTTTATGCGGCCAAGGGCTGTAATCCTTCCGGTGAGCTAACCCCGTTTACTTTTAACTAAAACATGCTTGGTTAGACACTTAAAATTGACATATGTCAAATCAAAACCCTGTACTTTGGAAACCACGAAATGTCCAACCCTTATGTATATCTTTCTTACTAATTTTATTTGTATATATGTAAATATGTATGACTATGACATGACTATCTGATTCAAACTAATTGATTTCAATTTAACTCAAAACAGAAATATTTTCGTAATTAACTTTTCGGAATTTTTGCCACCCAAATGCATACATGTACATACATACATACATCCATACATACGTATTCTTGCCAAATTATCTATGTATGTAATTAGGTGTTAATGGTGAATTAGTAATTTCTCGCTTCGAAATGTGCAATGGAATTTAAGATATTTTGTTTAGTTTTAGCTATTTTTAATTTTAGTTATTTATAAATCATTATAATGATTGTGAAAGAATTTCGTGCACTGAATAATGTAAAACACATGCGCCTATATACTCGTAATTAGCACTGTACTGTATTTTCTGATTTATGGCGATACATATAATTAATGGAAAGAGCCATTAGATCAATATCTTGGGCTGGTGGGCTGCACATACATACGAGAGAATTAACAAAAGTTCGGTAAGCTGACCAGAAAAAAAAAACAAAAATTCTTTTTCTATTTATTAGTAATCTTTGTCCTTTTTTATCTTCTCTACATAATGGTCATTGATTTAAATGCATTTCTTAAGCCTATATATCCACTTCTGAACACAGTCTTCTAAATCTTGCTTTTTAACCTCATCAAGTTCAGCATTAACCGCATTAACTATCTCCTCGTTGCTATTAAAGACCTTTTCTTTTAATTTTTTTTTAATTTTTTGGAAATAACCACAAATCACCGGGTGCTCTATCCGGGGAATATGACGCTCTACATATTTCTTCGTTCCCAGAGATCGCTATAAAATTACTCGTTATTTCAGCAGCGTGGGATGGCGCATGGTTGTGATGTAAAAAGTAGCGCCGCAAATACTCTTTCTTCCTGTTTTCCAACAAATTTTTGAAAACTTTTGATAAGCACTCTTCGGTGTAGCATTTTCCAATTACCGCCTGACCCTTTTCCAGTGGAATAGCAGCTAAGATTTTGGGTCGGGTGAAGTAAACTGACATCATTACTTTTGCTGCTGATTTTTGTTTGCTTAGATTTTACGGGTGAGCTTGCTCCTGTTGGGCTCCATGCCATGGACTGCTGTTTGGTTTCTGGATCGTACTTATAGTACCAAGATTCGTCACCTGTAACGACTTTACTAGACTGACTATTTACGAATTTGTTTAGGAAAAATTGAGCAAAATGCACTCGAGCGTCTTTTTAGGCATCTGCATCCATCCATTGAGCAGATTTCTTCGTGTATCCCAGATGATTACTTAATATTCGGGATACAGCCATGGCATTCAAGCCCAATTCAGCAATCATATCTTGTGTCAATCGTGGGTCTTCGTCACTTTCGAACTTCTCCAGAGCTACAGTGACGTCATCAGTGAAAGATTTTGTTCGGCCTTCTCGGGGCTCGTCCTTCACGGAAAAATGTCCGGTCTGGAATCTTCGGAACCACTTAGAGATATTCTGTAAAGACAGTAAAATCGTTCTATAGGAAATTTGTCATTCACTGAATATTTGTATTGACTGTAAATTACGCCGAAATCCGAAGAATCACATGGTGAATTTCTGTTTGCGTTGTGGTGGAATTTCGTCCGACCTATCCTCAACTTTATTGCGTTTTCTCGTCTCCATTTTAGTCGATCGTTCTAAAATCTGAAAGGAAGACAAATAAAGTAATGGCAAGGGATTCGGTATTTTTAGATTATTTAACAAAATCAAATTGAAAGTCACCAAAAATAATTGACTGAACTTTTGTTATACCCCTCGTTGTTCCACCCGAACTGAGCTGTTCCTCAAACAAAAAAATAGAACAATCACTTCTGTCCTTTTATCCTTCTCTATTCCACGTGTTTTCCTCGATCACCTTCAGCTGCCAACTTTTAAAATGCGCTGATATGTCTTTTATTGGCCCCGAGCGTCAATATGTGCCTGTCACAAACATCCCTTGCTGCTGCAGGTGCTCCAATTATTATTGTATTCAACTTGTCTAGTGGAAGAAACTTTTTTTCAATTTAATTTTTTTTAATTTTTTTTTTTATTTTTATCGAAGTAAATATAAATGAATTCATTGCAATCGAAACTTCTAATGCATAAGTGCACATACATACATATGTGCACGTCCGTGTGCATATTGTTGCTACTATTTCTATGGCATTTGTGTTCTCACAGTTCGATTGCAGTTGCCAATCCAGGATAATAACCACATCACAACGAAAACAACAAAACAAAATGAATAAGTTGAATGCCACCAGCGATAACAAATACGCGAATATGATACTCGATACACACACATACTTAGTAATCGTATGTAGGTATGTACTCTTATACATGTATCCATACAAACATTTATACATGTATCCATACAAACATTTATCCCCATTGAGTGGATATTTACTTTTAACAAATAGAAATAAAAGTTTTGCACCAATAAAGAGTTACATTAAACTTTATGCTTAGGAAAGTGTCATATGCACTACGTGCTACGTGCAACGCGAGGTGGGCTGTGGGCCGTGTGCTGTGGGCCATTGGTTTGCACTTGGTTGTATACTTGCTGTACATAAATATATGTATGTGTGTATATACATATGTTAGTTATGTGTAATTCTGTTTGTCCTTTGTGTTTGTGTTTGTGTGTCGTGTCGTATTGGCCCACTTTTGGTGCACTAATTCCGCTTCCTTTTTTATTCTTTCCTCTGCAGGGCTTTGCCAATTTCTATACTCGAGTGTATGCATCTGGCAACGTGCACAATGGTTTTGTGAACTAATAGGTAGCACATATGTACATAATAACATATACATCCATATGTCTGTTGATATTTTTTTCCCATATTTATATATATATATTCATAATCATTTCCGGTTGAAAATATGGAACTCTCGTTTATGCCCCTGAGCGAGAAAATTTGTTTACCAATGGAAATTGAGTCGTTGCTTCTATATAAATTTAATAACTCGTTAGGTAGTTAGGTTTGAATGAAGGTAAATGGTATATTTCTCCATTACAATCGCAGCCGCGTAATTACCCAGGTGACTCAACAGATGTTTAACCTGAAGGCGATTATGTTGGTTAAAGTGAGGAATATTCCTCTTCTTTACTGGTTTAGACAGCGCTTACGCGGTTATAGCCGAGTTAACAACATTGTGCCATTTAATTCTTCAAGTTTAGCCAAGTCCTTCTCTACCTGGTCTTTCCAACGGAGTAGTGGTGGTCTTCCATTTCCTCCACTTCCACAGGCGGGCACAGCATCGAAAACTTTCAAAGCTGAAGTATTCTTATCCATCCGGACCACATGATCTAGCCAGTGGCTAACTCTAGATTCGTTGAACTATGTCAATATCGCCGTATATCTTGTACAGCTGATCGTTCAATCGGCTGCACTATTCGCCGTTCCTAACTCATAGAAGATCTCAAATCGTACGCAATACCTTTCTCTCGAAAACTCCTAAAGCCGAGTCATCAGCAGATGTTGCTATCGTCAATGCTTCCACACCACATAGCGGGACGGGAACCGCGACTTGTAGAGCCCAAAGTAGCACATATCGGGCAGAAACTAAAGGAAAGGGAAGGGAAGGAAAAATGTTCATGTGGATGGAAAAGAAGTTGTAGGGTCAGAGAAAATGTGTTTGTGACATCAAGTGTGTCGGAGTTCACATTACGACTGCCACTCCTACCTACATACCTACTTAAGTAGGCTTTCACTGATCTGCGCCTTCCACCTCCGGAAGGCACTTATATACAAAGGGACCATCAAGTAACACCAGGAAGGTTGGACGTTGGAAAGGTGTAGTCGTTACGGACAGTCAGGCGATTTTCTGCTCGGTGAACAGAAGAAATTCTGCCAATTTTAAAGGTAACTGAAAGTTACTCAAGAAAAAAGTCATCTGGTATCGACGTTCAGAGCATTTTAAGTGAATGGAGGGAATGCTTCTCCACCTGCATGGTTTAACGGTAGAGTTTTTTTTTAATAACTCCACAGAGCACCAGCTTCCTCGCAAAACATGGGCGAACAAAAGCCTGCTTAAGGATTTTTTGCCCGCCTCACACGAATAGTTGCCTTTAATAGACTGATCTGACATTCTCATCGTGACTTTCGATCTATAAGATCCTCGACAGACTTGATATTCACTATGCACCAAATACTGGAAAAGAAATGTAAATGACTTTAAATCATTCAATGTCACCAAAAGACGCTGCTTTTACTACACTGTGCCTAAATTTGGTATCGCAGAAAATAATTTGAGTTCCAAAACTAAACCTAAAAAGTAGATTTTTTTTCTAGCCTCAATCTGGCCTCATCACCTACCAACAATTGCTACATTGCACTGAGTAGGTAATTGAAAATTGAGGAAAACCAAACCCCACTGCATATTCTTAATTATTGAAAAATTAGCTGTAAAATACTAAATTTATCTCCAAAACATTTTTATCGCAAAGAAGGCCAATATCTTCGAAATATTGTGAGAAATCTCAGAAAAATCTTTTTAAAAAGTATAGAATGATTTTTCTTTTTTGATCTCATATTAATTTACTGCGGCTGAATTGCAATTGATTTTTGCTCTCTCTCTCTCTCTTGCTCTCTTTCTTCAATTATTTTGAAGTCTACTTTGACTGCCACTCAATTCCTTACGATTTTTGATCTTATTTCCCATAGAAATTTCTGGTGGCATACCAAATTTTTTTCTTTTTGCATCACGAAATTACACACACACGTTCCTCCCTCCTCGTAACGCACACGTGCTATTTGTCAAAATAATATACGCTTTTGCGGTTGTTGCCTTGAAGGCAGAAGCACTTTGTAGGTCGCCAGGTCATTTTCATTTCGACAGCAAAGTAATACCGTGGGGAAGCTTTAGAATTTCCATAAAATTTTATTTAGTTATTCGATTTCTTTTTGGCATGTTTGTTTTACTATTTCTATGTTTTTTTTTCTTTCGTTTATTTAACAAAATCAATATTGCTAAGCGCCGCAAAATATGCAATACTTTTTTCTTTCATTATTTTACAACGAATTTTCAATATGTATTTTATTCGAATTTTAAAATTCATGCAAATATGAAAATCCATATGTTTTTTTATTTGTGTAGAACATTCAGAACTCGTGTATGTTAACACTAACAGTAAATATTAATAACTGTTTTCATTATTTTGAAACTATCTATGACGGGACAATCTATATACATATGTAAGTACATAGCAATATTTTTTTTTGTTTTACACTTGCATTTGTGATTTATTGTTGGCTGAGCTAAGCACTTTCGCACCAATAGTAATAGAAAATATTTTCACGGATTAAAAATATGCGAATTTCAAATGAATACATATTTAAATACTATACCATATATGTAGTTGGATACTACTTCGTACTAGTATGTGTGTATGCACTTTCCTACTGTTAAAATTCAATGAATATGAAAGCATTAATGTTTCAAAATAACAATGAAAACGTAAGCGTGATTGTATGATTTAAAGGATATTAGATGAGCTGGATTCTAACTAGTGACCAACTAGTGCTTAAAGGCATAGTTGCTTTTTTAAACTACACATCGTGTTTGAGCGTGGATTTAAATTTTTATTAGGTAATTGGATTTGAACTAGTGACCAACTAGTTTTCAACGGACTAGTTAATTTTTAAACCGCGCGTCGTTTTTGTGCGGTTTAAAAAAAAAAATTCGAAAATCTATGTATGATTTCAAGGAGCGACCAACTAATTTTTAACAGCCCAGTTCATATTTGAAACCACACATCGTATTTGAGCAGGTATTAAAAAAAAATTTATAAAATGAACTTCGTCTATTGACTAACTTGTGTTTAATGGCACAGTTTATTTTTGAAACCATTTGAAAAAATTTGAGATGAGCTGGATTTTAACTAGTGGCCAACTAGTGATTTACGTACCAGTTTTTCTCGTTGAAATCCAGCTAATATAAAATTTTTTGAACCTAACCGCTCCAACACTGCTTGTGGTTATAAGAAATAACTGGTCTGTAGTCTAGGTAAAAAATATTTTATATTAGCTGGATTTCAACTAGTGATCAACTAGTGTTTAACGGTCGTTTGCGTAAATACATACTTATTTGATTTGTTATACATAAATATCCGCAACTATTAAATAGTTTTATAAATTTTTGAAAATTCTTATCAGTGATTTTCACCAAAAAGTGGAAAATAAAAATATTTTTAAACGACAACAATTCAATAGTGTAAATTTGATGTTTGATTCAATCCGTGAAAAAGCATTTGTAAGCGGATTTATAGTGAATTACAATATTATCATGAAGTTCTGTTTTTTTGTTTGCCATAAACTTTATTGCAGCATTTTTTTCGGGCGGAAAGGTATGAAATAGCATTATAAATATTATAAATATGTATGCATATGTACATATATAGCAAAAAAGAGAGACAAATATTTTTTTGTATAAATTTAAAATATTTCAATTAAATATGTTGCGATTTTTAGACAGAGTTTCAGTACAAAAAAAAAAAAACAAAATTTAAATCAAGAATATTGCGGTAAAGCAGATTTAGAGTATTTTAAAAAGCGCCTCAAAAGCCGAATTAAAAATTTAAAAATATGTTGGTCTCTGTGACTTAAGCAGTGGGATGTGTAAATTATTTATTTATTTTTTTTCCTTATAAATTTTTAATAAAGAAAAATCGCATAATCATCTGCTCAACAGCACACAGCACTTCTGTAAGTACATACATATGTATGTGTGTGACAAAAATGCTGTTAACACAATTTAATATCCTCAAATGACTGATTTTTCCCCCTTCATGTCGCCTCCTAAATTCGCTTTATTACCAATTTTTTGCCACACGATTTCCTTCGAATATGACTTGAAGCGTTTTTGGCCACACGCTCTGCTGCTGCTGCTGCTGGTGTGGTGGCAGAGCAATTGACTTTCGTTGGCAGCGCGTTTGGAACATATGTTCGGAAAGTAATCAAAGCAAAGTGTGGATATAAAGAAAGTTAATATAACAAAAGATCAACAAAAACTCACAGTAAAATACTTGAAAAGTTTCTGACATATTTTTTTTTCTTTTTCTTTTTGCTTTAATACAATATTTTTTGGTGATATGTTATGGTGTGGGAGGGGGTGGAGGGAGCATTGATAAATGATTCATAGTTTCAGCTTGTTTTTTTCTAAGTTTTCTTATTTGCTCGCTGTGTGTGTGCAAGTGTATGGGGGTTGAGGTCATACCCCTGCCCTTGGCATTTTTCCCTTAATGGACTATCATTATGACAACGTACAAAAACACATAAATACATAAGTTCATATAATATTGTACATATGTATGTATGGCTTCGTTAATATGACTTAACTTTCTCTCAATTTGTGTCCGTTTGTATATTGTTTGCCCTTTTGTCTGTCATCTACAGTACACCACGTGTGTTTGCACAAAATTACTTTAGTTTTTCTCTTTTCGCTTTATTTTTAGTCTATTGTCTTTATATATTGCTCATACATTCTTCTTGTAAATAGTTGTTCACATGTAAGGGATATGATAACGTTATATAATTCATTAACTTCTGCTGCATGTCCTACGGGGAAGAGGGTTCAGAACACGCATTGGATACTGCAAATCTCTTTGTTGAACTTTTCAAATCTAATTATGGCGGGAACGTTGGCATTTCCGCTTTTAATGATCTGGAAATTTCTTTCTTTCTTCCTGTTTTCCAGCAAATTTAAAAAATTTTTGGTAAACACTCTTCGGTGTATCATTGTGCAGTTACTAGTTCTAGTGGAATAACAGCTACGATTTTATATCGGGTGAAGTAAACTGACATCATTATTTTTGCTACTGATTTTTGTTGCTTAGATTTTACGGGTGGGTTTGCTCCTGTTAGGCTCCATACCATGGACTGCTGCTTGGTTTTTGCCTCATTCTTTTAGAACCAAGAGTCGTCAACAGTAATGATTTTACTAAAGTTGCCAGACTGACCATTTTCGAATTTTTTTTAGGAAAAATTGAGCAAAATGCCTTCGAGCCTCTTTTAGGGCTTCATTTAAAATTCGTGGTACCCATCGAACAGATTTGTTTCCAAGCCCAATTCATAAGCAATCATTACCTGTCTTCGTCAATTTTGGACTTAACAAGAGCTACAGTGACGTCATCAGTGGAAGATTTTGGTCGACCTTCTCGCGGCTCGTCCTCTACGGTAAACTGTCCGGTCTGGAATCTTCGGAATCACTTGGAAATATAATTTAAAGACGTTGCAATCGTTCCATATGCAATTGGCATTTGCCATAGGCAAGAAATGAGGTCTGAAACCGTTTATTGGATTTATACAGCGGCAGTCAGACCCATATTTTTCCAAGCCATCACTGTCTGGTGGCCAACATTCGAAGCAATCGGATAGAGTTCAGCTGTCGGGAGCTATTCTCTGCCCTGGAAACTGTTCTTAATTTTGTTCTCCTAGTTCTGTACGGCAAACTTCAAGCGAGCTGCATTGCTATTAGACTGGGCGCGACTTAGCCTTGGAGATATAGCGCAACAGGGCACACTCGGATATTGTCAATCGGGTAGTTTTCAACGGAGTTAGATTACGCTATCTCCACTTACTATTTTGACAATCTTTTCCCCACAAGAACCCCCGGACAGGACTGAATCGAAAAATACAAATGCTCCAAATAAGAGTAACATAGCCAACTTTACGGATGGTTCGGAACTCGTTGAAAGAATATGCTGCGGAATTCACTCACCAGTGCACTTATATACATATGTTGTTGTTCCTATAACTATAATAACCTTAAGTTGCCTCTGAATATACCTTTTTAATAATGTATTACCGATAATTTCGTGTTGCTTGTTTTTATTTTGTTGGACAGTGCTGTACATTGATAAGTAGATTAAATAGTTTTGTTGATTTATTCAATTAGCGAGTCAATAATTATTGTTATTACGTTTATAAATATTCACCGTCACATATATGGTACATATGTATGTACATAAATAGTATATTCATAGTTGTTAATGCAGTGGCTCAGTAGCTGATATGTCTAAGTGCACACATGACATTTATACTACACAATATTTTGACATTTCAGCTTCCAATGTCATATACAATTCAACCGGAATTGACGTCTGTATTCCCGCAATTAACGTGTTATTGTTATTGTTGTTTGTTGATGCGATGCTATTATCAATTTAATGAGCTCCAGTTTCTTGTGAAAAGATTAATCAACTGTCTATTTCAATATTCTTTTCATAGAATATTTATAGTTCCGTTTTGTTTTCTACTGCTTTATGATTATTTGAAATTTTTGCGAATATTTAATTTAATTTAAATTGTTTTACTTCTTTCCATTTCATTTGATTATACTTTATTCATATTATTTTATTTTATTCCTTTTATTTTATTTTATTTGTTTTATTTTTATTTATTTTCTTTTATGTTTTTATTTTTTATAATTTTATTTATTTTATTCTATTTTTTTATTTTGTTTTATTTTAATTTAAAGTTTTCTTTTATTTTTTATTATTTTAATTTTATTTGTCTAATTTCGGTGAATTTACTTGAATTTTATTTAACTTTATATTATTTATATTGTTTATATTGTTTTATTTAATTTAATTTTAATTTTAATTTTAATTTTAATTTTAATTTTAATTTTAATTTTAATTTTAATTTTAATTTTAATTTTAATTTTAATTTTAATTTTAATTTTAATTTTAATTTTAATTTTAATTTTAATTTTAATTTTAATTTTAATTTTAATTTTAATTTTAATTTTAATTTTAATTTTAATTTTAATTTTAATTTTAATTTTAATTTTAATTTTAATTTTAATTTTAATTTTAATTTTAATTTTAATTTTAATTTTAATTTTAATTTTAATTTTAATTTTAATTTTAATTTTAATTTTAATTTTAATTTTAATTTTAATTTTAATTTTAATTTTAATTTTAATTTTAATTTTAATTTTAATTTTAATTTTAATTTTAATTTTAATTTTAATTTTAATTTTAATTTTAATTTTAATTTTAATTTTAATTTTAATTTTAATTTTAATTTTAATTTTATTTATTTTACTTTCTTTTTTATTTTTTTATTTAATTTAGTTCATTTATTTATTTTTAATTTATTATTTTTTATTTTAACTTATATTTTTATTTTGTTTTATTTAAATTTTATTTATTTTATTTTATTTCAATTTTATTATATTTTATTTGATTTTATATCACTTTATTTTAATTTATTTTATTCTATTTTTATATTTTATATTATTTTATGTTATTTTATACTGTTTTATTATAATTTATATTATTCAATTTAATTTAATTTTACTTTAATTTAATATATATTATTTAATTTTTTTATTTTAATTTAATTTTTATTTTATTTTTTTATATTATTAATTTAATTTTTTATTTTTATATTATTAATTTAATTTAATTTTATTTTTTTATATTATTAATTTTATTTTATATTGTATTAGTTAATTTAATTTATTTTAGTTTTATTTATTTTATTCTATTTTTTAAATTTAATTTTTATTTAATTTATTCTTTTTTTATTTAAATTAGTTCATTTTATTATTATTTTTTTTAATTTTATTTTATAATATTTAATTTTATTATAACTTATTTTATTTGATTTTATTTTTTTTTAGTTTTTATCTATTTTTATTTATATTATTCTATTTTTTATTTTATTTTAATTTAATTTATATTATTTAATTTTTATTTTAATTTAATTTAATTTTTACTTTTTGATATTCTTAATTTTATTTTATTTTGTTTAATTAAATTAAACAAAATTTAATTTTTTTATTCTATTTTTTATTATTATATTTGTACATCTCATCGTTCTATCGGCTACGGTATTCGCTGTTCCCTACGCTCAAAGTCCATAAGTCTTTCTCAAAACTCAGAAATGGTTCTCATCGCCCAATAAAAATTGGCTCGAAAACGTCGGATCTCCTTCGAACTTTTCAAGAGTCCATAGAGCGAAGCAATGTCGCTTGGGAAGGTCGAGCGAATACTTAACAATAATATTGTATTTATTTTATTCTATTTTTAGCAAAAATTATTATATTAGATTTTCTTGAATTTTATTGAATTTATTAATTAATTTTACTTTTATTCTAAGTCTCAATTTAAGCCATTTTTTTTATTATATTTTGTTATGTTGATGTTTTATTTACTTGTATTTTTATATATTATTAATAATAGATTATTGTTTGTGTTATTATATTCAGTTCTATTAAATCCTATTTCATTTACCTTTAAGAATATCATCAGCTGCTTTTATTACTACTTTAATCTATTTTTTTTTATCATTTACTATACAAATACTACATATATACCCGCATGTGTTATTGTATATTTACCTGCAAAAGAATGCTGAAACACAACTTCAACTCGTGGCAAGCAAATTCGGTTCTCTGAAATTTCATCGGATTGAAATTAACTTTACATATTCATTATTTTAGTTAGCTTATATCTACACACATTTATGCACATCTTAAGCTCAATGCATTCCTTCATTTATTCAAGTGAAAATTTTCCAAAGGCAACAAGCAAAGCATGTGTTTATGCATTTCATGAGCTTAATTCCATTTCAAAAGGTAGAATAAGTAAATATCAAAGCTTAGTAAATGGCCAAATAGACAAGCTTACGTGAAATGAGCAAATAGCTTAAGAGGAATTTCCAATATCATATTATATAATATCAAATAAATGAAAATGCGCTCTCCTGTGGCCTGTGTGCGGAAAATAAGTTCAAAGGTTTGGTATTGATACTACACGTATGATTGGAAATTCATTTCTTTGAAAGCTGAAAGGATCAATTGGCCGAGAACTTTCCTTGTAGCGTACAACAAATATTTGGTTTGAAATAAGATAAGTTTATATAATATGATATTATATAATTTGTACGAGTATGCACATATATCAAAAGCGATGAAGAGAACAGTAAACGATTAGGCCTGTAGAAAACTAAATAAATATTGAATAGAGCAATTTTTTTTAAAGGAATGTGAAGACTGCGCTCAGATAGACAAGGGATATGATGTACATAGATAATGGTAGTAGATGGATGCTTAAGTAGTCTTTTATATCGTTTTACAAACTAAAACAGAACTTGAAATCTGCTGTTGGTCTCCTTTGAAAGTAAAAAGTCTGTTATTGGGTCAAAGGCGTAGTTGTTGATGTACTCGTATTGGGTTCATATTCATTTCGTGTTCATACTAGATCATGGTAGTTATTTAGAAATTAAATTTTAAATTATTTAAATCAATTTGAAATTTCTCACGTACTTTTCGACCCAAAAGTGGAGTGAGTAACGCTCACCAGAAATATTTTTCTACCATAAAATTCGATTCGTGATCGGTATCACATCATGTTTACTTTAGTGGATTATGCGCATCCTCAGAAACGCCATAAAGTGCGCACCGAAGTTGCTGCTATGAAGCAGAGTAACGAAGAAGACCCGAATGAATCCATCCCATGCAACAATTGGAGTTATGCAGTATCTTGGTTTGCGGGCAAACGACCCTCAAGCCCTTCGCCGTTGGTGAATGATCCGAGAACGCGACGGCCAACGATCCTGATTTCCACACAAAAGTTTTGTTCAGCAATGAAGCTCAATTTTGGTTGAAAGAGTTTACATTTAATGGGTGCAAGGCCGTCCACACGGGCATTGAAGGTAACGCGAAAGTTGGCGAACTGGCTAAGGTAGATGTCAGTTTAAAGCAGGACTTAGTCTCGAATGGACTCTGGGAACGAACTAAGGGCGAAAACCATGTGTAAAACGTATGATACTAAACTTATAAAGGTTTGTACTATCCGTAAAGAACCCGGACTACAAGGTGCTGATAGGACTATTAACAGGGCATTACCTTTTTGCGTCGCATGCTTTTAATATTGGTCTGAATGGGGACAACAAGTGCAGGTAAATGTAAGGAATGTGTGGAGGAACAAATAATCTGTGAGTGTCCAGCATTCGGCAGACAAAGGCTGTTTGCTTGGCGCGGGATCTTCAATCGGCCAAGGGGACAGAACAATTACTTCGATTTGCAAAAAGAACAGCAATGTTGTTCCCACTAGGGACACATATGAGTGGAGCACTGCAGCTGTTTGGTATGCTCTATGGGTAGAGGGAATCATTCATTGGTCCACATTTCTTCCAAAAGGAAGTCGTGCATATTGTTACATGCAATGGGGAACGCTATAGAGCCACTAGTAATGACTTTTTCGGGCCTGAATTGGAGAATGTTAATGTGGGCGGCCTTCGGTTCCAACAAGACGGCATCACATGTCATATACAGCCAACAAAACAATAAAATTATTGAGCGAAAATTTTGGTGAACGCATTATCTCGCGTCGTAGGCCTGTGGTGAGCCTCTAAGATCATTCGTTTTAACATCGCTGGACTATTTTGTGTGGGGTTAGTGGGGTTATGTAAAATCGCTTGTCTACGCAAAGAAGTATGAGAGGATTGTCGCCTTAGAAGAGAGTATTCGAGGCATTATTGCTGATATAGAGACGCAATTGCTGCAAAAAGGGGTCGAAAATCGGGCCTCTCGGCTGTATCTTATTCGAACCAGTCACGGCGGTCAGTTGCCCGAAGTTCTAAGATATCGTAGATAGATCGATCTCAATAGTAGTTTTAGTTTTTTGACGGCACTCGCCATGGCCAAGTACGAGAAGTACGCTTCCTGCTGTGTTGTTTCTCTACGTTTTTTTTTTCGACATTTAGAGCTAAACAATTTCACATTTCCAGTTCGGTTTAAGAACGTGCAATTGGAAATCCTTTCAAATTCCAAACTTTTGTACTAAATGTCAGTTTCAGATGCGTCAATGGTGCAAATCGACAAAAGCACTAATGCTAATTCGTTTTGTTGCAACTTATTGTAGTTGTTGCTGCTGCTGCACTCTACACACACACACACCCACTCACCTACATTGACCCCAACAAATTGAATGTGTGTGGATTTCGGTGCTGTTGTGGTTGTTTGGCATTCCGTTTTTTTTTTTTTTGGCAGTTTGCTTGTAGTTATGTTTGTTATGTGTACTCGTTTGTCTGTAAGACCGAAACATCAGTATCAGAGCCCCTCTCTAACTGTTATGGCCAGCCAACACTCCAGCCAGCCGCTGCTCTAAAGCCAAACAAGAAAGTTGTAAACCAGTACCAAAGTGTTATCAGCGAACCAAACCAGTTCATCGCATGGCTGGATATGCGAACGATTCGCTTTTAGGCACTCGTGCGTGCCCACAGTGAGACGGAGAGGTGGCGAAGAGAGATAGAGAGGTGGCAAAGAGAGTAGGAGTGGTAGTAAAAAGCGTGGGCGAATATTGGGAAAAGCGACTGTGGGATTATACTAAGTAATTGCAGCAATGTATACGCGGATAAGCGCCTTTGTACGATATTATATTTACGACTACAAGCTGCATGTGCGGTTCAGTTACATACATACATAAATATATGTGTTCTTGTTCGTATGTTATGCCGGTGGGAGTGCGAAAAAATGTGCGAATACGAATGGTCATGGTCTTCTTTTGCTGATGCTGCTGCTCAACGCTGGTAACCACAAAACTGCCTTTTTCATGCTGCGCCACTGTGTGGGTGGTTGGGGTCAAAGTTGTTAACTCGGTCGCTTTCTGCTTTCAACGAGTGCGAGTTGAAAAGCTTAAAAAGAAAATTAAATAATGCTAAATTTTGCTTCATTTGAAATTAACAAGAAATTTCTCCACACCTCTGCAAGTGTATTTGAAGTTGGAACTCCAGACTCTATATGTCTGTTACTCTTCATTACCAGGTGTGTTAGTTGAAGTTTGCCGGTTTTTTCGATAAAGAAAACACTTAATTTTCAGAGGAATCTCAAAATTTTTTTATTCAAAGTATTAACCATTGGTTTCTACACATTTCGCCCATCCCTCAGGCAAATTATGGTTACCATTCCAAACAAACTTTTTCTCTTTCGAGGCAAACCATTCGACGAGCCATTTTTCGACTTCTTCAAAATTAGCGAAGCACTGCACTGCAAGGAAGTGTCCCATCGATGCGAAAAGGTGATAGTCGGACGGGGCGAGGTCTGGAGAGTACGGCGGGTGCGATAATATTTCCCAATTAAGTGTTTTTAATGTGTCTTTCATCAGTTTAGCGGTATGAGACGGCGCGTTGTCATGTTGCAAGATAACTTTGCCATGTCTTCGGGCCCATTCCGACCGTTTTTCGATCAACGCATGATTCAAATTGATCATTTGTTGTCGGTAGCGATCCGGTGTTCACCGTTTCACCAGGTTTTAACAACTCGTAGTACATCACACCACACTGGTCCCACCAAACACAGAGCATTGTCTTACGGCCAAAGCGATTTGGCCTTGTAGTCGATGGGCCAACTTCACCAGGGGAAAGCCATGATTTTTTTCGCTTCGGGTTCTCTAAATAAATCCATTTTTCGTCCCCCGTGACAATTCGATGCAGAAAAGATTTCCTTTCGAATCGTTGAAGCAGCATTTCACAAACGGTTTTTCGATTTTCCATTTGTCTATCGTTCAGCTGGTGTTGCACCCATTTTCCATACTTCTGGATCTTTCCCATGGCTTTTACACGTTGGCAAATTGCTCCTCGAGTCACATGTAGTGTTTCTGCCAATTTTTGTTGCGATTGGGTTGGATCAACATGCAATTCCTCGTCTTCGAACTTTTTCGCTGCACCAGGATGTTCATTGTCTGTCAAATCGAAATCTCCACTTTTAAATCGACGAAACCATGTCTCACATGTTCTAATCACTGGAGCATGTTCACCATAAGTTTCTGCCAGCAACCGGTGAGCTTCAGCTGCTTTTTTCTTTTGATGAAATAAGAAAAGCAACGAATGCCGCAAATGCGATTTACTTGGAACGAAACTCGACATATTCACTGAGGTAAACAAATATGACGCTATTATTTTGGTGGAATGTGACTTGCGTATTTTTGTAGCTTAATGTCAATAGAAAAAAATTACATACATGCCAAATCATAGAAATTTATACATATTGCTAGCGACATCTACTAGTAAAACCGGCACACTTCAACTAACACACCTGGTAAATATTGTACTAGCTGTACCCTTCAACGCTTCGCTGTCTTCGCACAGACTTATTGAAGGTATGAAAAATTAATCATGGGATATATTTTTATCATAACTTTATTCACTCAATACTTGTGGAAATACAACAGTTTTGGTTTAACCATTGACATTGGTCCACTTTCCGGAGAGAAGAATAGTCCGACTATTTGTAGAGGCTAGTCACCGGTTCACTCCTAGGAGAGCAGAGCAGTTCGACTTTTTTTTTTAATAGATCGGTTCCTGGTCCACTTTCTTGTAAACCTTTCCAGGTATCGTAGAAACAATCTGATGAAATTTAAAGTCATTCGGTAGGTAACTTTTCGGGATTTTTTGCAATTACTGGATTTTTCCATGCGGACATAAGATTTTTATATATAAAAATTATGAAGTTTCTGGTACTAGTTTTCTTTGTCTGCTTTTTCCACTCTTTTTCTACTATTTCCAGGGCCTCTTATATTTATTTTTATTTTTTTAATATTTTGTTGCGCTTTTATTTTAGCATAACCTTTTTGTATACGTGTTTTTTTTTACTATTCGTGGCTACGTTTGCTGTTTGTTGTTGTTTTTCACAGGCAATCTGCTGCAACGGGCTTTATGAAAATGTAGGTTGACGCCTACAAACCACCTCGAACTTGTTATTACATTTGCATTCAAACACATATATGTATGTGCATATGTACATATATTTTCAAATATATTGCATTTATGTATGTAGGTATGCATGTAAGTATTTGCGCTATTCGCTCGCTTGAATGTATTTTGTATTTATATTTGTTTTTTTCTTTCTTTTCTTCTTTGCATATGAGGATTTGCGGCTTGGCAATGGATTTGTGTGGATTTACATTTAGCTTTAAACTCATTTTCACTGCAATTTTACGTGGAGACTTTACTGTGGTGGTTTATGGGGCACGCCGCATACGCGCACACCACTCAGGCCTTCCTTATCCCCCTACCTGCCCACCTGTTCAGTTCTGCGCTGCTCTGCTGCGACTGTTATTACTATAAGGCAAATGTATGAATGGCAATGGAATGAATGAAATATTTTACTATAAAAACAAAAAAAAAAAAAAAATCAGAAAAGGAAATAATGTAGAGCAAATAAGGGTCATCAGTAAGTAATTTTATGAGTAGGGGAAATACTTATATTTATATTTAAATGTTATAAAAGAAATGTTTTTTTTTTGGTTCTTTTCACATGCGAGCAAGGTCAGTGAGCTTGCGAATTTATGAATGAAGTGAATTATAATGAAGAGAAGGGCTGATACTACCAATAAGCGGAAGGAAATGTAAAGAAGAAATTTAAAAGCAGATGAATTTTAGCTGACCACTTTGGGACAGTACTTAAAGACGTTTAAAACGTGAAATTATCTGCTTACCGTAGTGTTCTCTCAATAAATCCATTGATTGATGCGATGTGTGTAAAGTGGCACCGTTTTGTTGAAAAGGAATGCCACCGAAATCATGAGCTTCAATTTCAAGTATCAAATAGTCGGTTATCATGGCGCGAAAACGATCGCCGTTGACAGTTACGTTCTCAGCGACATCATTTTTGAAGAAATATGAACCGATGATCCCACCGACCCACAGACCACACCAAACCGTTGGGTTTTCTGAATGAAATGGCAGCTCTTGATTATCGTCAAGTTGCTCTTCGTCCCAAATACTGCAATTCTGATTGTTTATATACCCATTGTTTCAGAAATGGGCCTCATCGCTGAACAACATTTGGTTCGAAAACGTCGGAACTTCTTGGAACTTTTCAAGAGCCCATAGAGCGGACGATGTAGCTCGGGACATTCGAGCGGCTCGGTGCTTGCACAAACTGTATTTTTTGCCCTCTCGACGTAAAATGTGCCAAGTCGTTCCATACGTCAGTGCGAGTTACTGGGAAATATTATCCAATAATGAATGCTGGGTCTCAAGATGGTTGATGGTGTTGCGAATAGTACGCAAGTTTCATTGTTTTTGCATTCAATGAAATGACAATCACTTGCTGGGAGGTTCGGACTATAAGGCGGACGCAATAGAACCTTCCAACCAAACTCTGAGAACTTCTGGCCGCCGTGTGGTCTAGAGTTGTCCTGATTAAACATAATTACCTTCCTGTTGGTCAAAGCTGGGTGTTTCTGGGCTATTGCTTCCTCCAGGCGGTCCAATTGCTGAGAGTGCAGGTCTGAATTAAAAGTTTGGTTGTAGGAAAGCTGCTCATAGTGGATGATTCCTTGCCAATACCACCGAACTTACAACAAAACCTTCCTGGCCGTTCATTTTGGCTTGGAGATCGTTTGAGCCGACTCACCGCCCTTCGACCACCAACGTTTTCGTTTAACCTTGCAGTAAGTGATCTACTCAACCATCACGTGTCAATCTCCGCTTCAGGAACGGGTCGATCCATGAGGTTTTTTCTGGATAACTCATGTGACACTCATACATCGAGCTTCTTGGTGTATCCAACCTTTTTCAACTGATTCCAAAGTGTTTTTTGTGTAACCTTTACCTCCTGGACAATTTAAACTGCGCTTGTTCTTGAAGAAGATGGTAGTAATTTCGCCTCAGATTAGTCAAGAGCTGATCTCGACTTTGCCAACGCGACTGCGTTTTTTTCACGGAAAATATTCCCATGTCCAGGAACTTAGATTGCGAGTTTATAGCCTTTCTACAATTGTTTACTAAATTTCAATTTATCATTGTCGACACCAAGAATAACAATGCCTCGAGATTATCCGAGTATGTCTTAATTTTTCTCCCGCAGCCCTGCAGGTCTTTTCCTTACCTAGTACTTCTGGTTGGCAGATATCTCCATCTTTAGTCAATTTTAGTCTGATACACTTAAAGCTGTAGTGAGAACAATTAGTGCCCAATGCGCGAACGAGCTTTCCTTGGAGTATCCTTTGCTGTGTATACCTTAGATAGTCCAAGGAGGCCTGGTCTGCGCACTCGATTACCGGATATCACCTAAGGAATTTCGAAGAGCCCAAAATCTGTTTACGGGGCACATAATTTCATGTAAGGTGCGACAACCTGGTTTCAATCTCTGCTCATTTGTTTTGTATGGCGGCCAGAGAAGTAGATTTGGCGTCTATTACTGCCAGTAGCAGATTAACCCTAAGTACTTAATTGAACTGCCTCCTTCTGTTGCTGTTGGTTCAATCCTATTCTGCTTTTATTTTTTGTTGCTACTTGGTTGGAGCGGCAGTCTCATCTTTATCATGGGCTATCGTCCCGACAATGAAGACTACCCTCTGGTACCGGCTCTTCTTCGCTTGCTTGAGGGATTTTTCTTATGATTTTTCAGATGAGATGCAGTCGTCATATTTAGTATTGCAGAGGTGGTATGGTATTTACATATGAGTATACTTGCGACCCGAAGGATTGGAGAAGACCGTTCGCGATGAGCTATTCAGTAGCCGCCAGCTGACCATTCATTCATCAGCTCGGCTAACCTGTCATCTTGTCTAAGTTGGTAGTGTTGGCGCGGTTATCCTCTCATTTACCAAAGATCTTTTCATCGATTTCTTCCTAGTGGGTATTGTAAGGTTTTTCTCTCGTAATCAATAATGGGGGTGCTCCCATTTAGGGAGCTATTACTTAAGTCCCACCGCCACAATCAGGCGACCAACGCCATTTATAGCCTCACAAGAGAGCGCAATACAATTCAAAAATAAATACAAAATATGAATTCCATGCCGGTATTACGGTAAATAATATTTTAATTAAAAGCAAAGATTTTATGGAATAAATTTTAAATTTCAATTGGATTTTTTATTGCAGTTTTGCAGACACTTTGTTTGTTTCCCTTCTTCTTTTACCATAAATTATCCGCATGAGTCGGCAACGGCAGCGCGACGCGACGCATAAATAATTGAAAACAATTAAATTAATAAAATTATACGCTTAACAATCCGTGCATTTCGAGCATTTTTAAAAAATTTCAGAAATGAAAATATAAATTATTATATAGTCTCATTACTATGAGCTCAGGGTGAGGGTGAGAGTTAGTTCAAGTTCACCATTGGTTGGAAAAATACACACGCGTACATATGTATACGAGTATATGTGAGTGTAACGGGTGGGTCACAAGATATTTTCGTTTCAAAAATTGAAAATAAATAAAAATAAATATTTTTGAATGACGAAGACCACTTCATTAGCATGACTGCCGCAGCTCTGTTTTGCCAGTCGATCCAATTTTTCAACACATTTTCAATTGCATGTATCTCTATAACTGCAATGGTGACTACAGTTTCGGGTTTCATGTCATGAATCGTCTTTGGGTGCGTGGCGTAGCACTTATCCTTAACAGCTCCTCGCAAAAAAATAGACCAAGAGAGTCAAATCGTAGGCCAGTTATGCGATGTTCAGACACAGTTTGCGAAACCCCGATTGTAATGTTGGCAGTGTGACATGTAGCGTCGTGCTGCTGAAGCCACACATCGACCATGCTGAACTCTTCAACATTTGAAAACAAATAAACTCTGAGCATGGCGTGGTAACGATCGCCATTGACGGACGAGAAATGTTTTCGAAGGAAAAGAGACTAATGATGAATTAAAGAAGCACTCGTTGAGGATGCATTAGCTTTTCCATGATTTTCTGAGCCTCCAAAGTTGTACAGGTTGGTTATAAGGCGCTTCAGTTCTTGGGTGGGTCAGTTGGTCTGCATAGGCCTTCAAACCAAAGTCTTTTGGCAAAATCCTGCGTGAAATGTTAAATACTTGCGAAGGGTCTCGAGTCGATGTTGACGGCTGTTCGAGCACACTTCGTTTTACTTTGTACGCACGGGACGGACGAGCATTCGTACGCGAGCTATTTTGCCTGGTAAGAAACCGGTTTGGTCAACTCGCTTCATAAATTGATTCACATATGCCTCGAGAGAGAGAGAGAGTTATTTCGTCCAGTTTCCGTGCTTTCTTGCAGTTACGGTTGAAGACTCACCAGTTTTCAATATACCCCACTTTTCTTCCAGTGCAAACTTGGCCGTTCCGTAAATCACAAACCTTGCATTGAATATTTAGCACATCGGGAATGTCATTGAGGATGCCGAAGCTCAAATAAGCCGTATTTCCAATGCCAAACGGTTGATGGTCCACCCTTTATATGTTACATTATTGGTGATTACATTCACTTAGCTGATCTGACACTTCGGGATTTATATTTAGTCAAAGTAGTAAAACCTGGTGGTGGTAAAAATTAATTCGGCACGGCTTTTTGTGTTCAAAAAAGAGTTTTTTAAATGAAAAAAAAAAAAAAAAAAAAATACATCATTCAAAATATTGTCCGTTGCAAGCGAATCCTTTTGCCCATGTCTCTGGCAATTTTCGAATACTATCTCTAAAAAATGAGTTCTTGCTCTCCTCGATCAAATTATGAAGTCATTTTTCGATTTCTTCAAAAGACCCGCGCCGGTGACCTCTCAAATCATTTTGGATCCGTCGAAAAGGCGAGTGGTTGGAAGCAGCAAGGTTTAGAGTATAAGGCGGGTGGAGTAAGATCTACCATTTCAGCTTTTAGTTTTTGACCGCTATAGTCACGTAATGCTCGGCTTATTAGTTGGTAGTCCGTAACTTTTCGAAAAAATGCTTTCGTTTGGTTTTTGCAGCTCATAGTACCCACACGCGTCTGGTCACACCATATGCAGAGTTTAACCTTTGAACCGTTGAACCGAGGTAGACGATTAAAAAACGGGTTCATCAGAATTGGCCTGGTATATTTTCTTTTTGGGGTTATCTTATTATATTCATTTTTCATCTCCAAACTCGTTTCGGTGCGCAAATAAAACTTCCTTTAATATCTTTCAAGAAACAGTACCATGATGAAAAATCGCCTTACGAAATCTCTCGGCTGCAACTCGTGTTGGCACCCATTTAACTTGATATTGAATAAATCGAAATTGCTTTAACCATTCGGAAATTATTTGCTGAGTCAATGAGTCAATGATTCTGCGAGTTCAGTTTGCGTTTGGCACGGTTCTTGATCCTGTTAAGCCTGCAATTCCACATCTTCAACCTTTTTGGGTTGGTCAGGTTGCTCTGGAATCATCACTTCTAAAGCGTCGAAACCACTTTCTACATGACTTATCGGTCGCCACAGATTCACCTTAAACTTCCAACAAGCATTCAATGATCTTCACCTGCACTTTTCTTCCAAATAAAATAGAAAATGAAAAATTCCCGCAAAGACGGTTTATTTAAAACAAATCCCGATATTTTTGAAGCGGCCAAAAATAATGTTGTTCAGAAGTAGGCGCTGAGAAAACTTTCTAATGAGATCGCTTCGAAGATCGCTCACAACTTTGCAGGTGGAGCCATCTTTTGAACATTATTTTCAGTATAGTTTTTGGTTGCCATTTTCAATCTCGACTTTTAGCATCCAACGGGATTCCTATCGTGCCAATCCGCGCTATCAGTTTTACCTTTTCTTTTATTTGTGTTTAACCTAAATCTTTTTTTTTGCAATTTCTTTCACTACTTCTCCCCAGCAACCGCCAGCTCATGCAGCCACAGCAGCCAACAGTGACAACACTACCGTTCGGTTGACTGAGTCTGATTATTAATATAATATAATTATAAAATTGATTAAAACTACAAAGTGTGAATAAAAATTAAAATGAACGCCATCAGCATTTTTTTATTATCAGTAAATTCGTAAATGTGCATAATTTTAATTTGTGGCTTAAGTTTTAAATGGAATTGCTTGAAAAAATACGTATAGTGCGATTTAATGTACGTAAAAAGAAAACGAAAAAAAAAATATATAAAATTAATTTAATACTCAATCACCGAAAATAAATTCAAGGCAATTAAGTTCAGCAGAATAAGTGGTTGCAAAGGAACAGGTCTGTGATTTGACATCTGTCAATTTTAACTGTCAAACAGTCATTTGCCTATTCGGGGTGTTATGGTCGGATCGAAGTTTGTAAAAATTCTCGAGGGATCATTTGAATGATTTAATATTTCACATAAATAAAAGAAATTTCATTAAAAAAAATATTTTAATTGTATTTTATTTACGTTTATTTACGAAACTCCTTAATAGATAACCCTATACATGCGTGTTAGCACATTTTGTACAGTAAAAAAATATTTTTTTACGTCGCTACGCGTTAACTCTGCCATTTTGGGCAAACGGAGAAGCAGCTGACGTGTCGGCGGCTCTTATCAAACAGTTGTTGTAGATTTTTAATAATTATCATCAATTGTCACTCTTGTTAACTCTTGTGGCGGCGTGTAGCAAAAACCAAAAACAAATTGCCTGGCATTGAATTCATCATTTCAAGTATAAGTTGTGCGTAAGCTTTTGAAAGTATCTTCTGCCTAAAAGTCAGACATCTTGGAACACTACTTCGATATTTGGAAGATCGTTATATTTTGATACGGAGTATTAGTCATTCAATTGTGAGCAGTACGAGTAATTGATTCTAGTGAAGTAAATAAATCGAGCAACCATAGATCACGTTTGCTCTCATAGATCTCCTTGAGTGCTCATCTGCTTTGTATCGGACAAGACCCGATTGAATCCATCCGTCAACACGTGCTCTACCCATCCACTTTATGGAGGTTTTTTATGGTTGATGCGAACGATTGGTGGTTTTTTATGAGGAGTTTTATTTTTATGTTAGAAATACATCCTCATAAAAAGGATGTACGCCGAAAGAAATTTTTGAAGATATCTCATCGGTTCTACAGTACTCTGGCCCTTCATATACGATGGTGAAAAAATGGGCTCGGCTGTAACAGTTGATGAACTTTGGATTCGTCAGTGTGATCCCGAGTCCAAAAAGGAGTCGTTGCAGTGAATAAGGAAAGGGAAAGGCCACCGAAAAAAATCCAAAGAGGAAAAGTCGGCGTCAAAAGATGATGTCAAAAATTTTCTGGGACAATGAGCGGCCAGTATTGCGCTAATTTGTTAAGTCAGGTGCGTGAGGCAGTCGTACAGAAGAGACGTGGCAAGTCAGCGCGCGGTGTGCTGTTTCTTCAAAACAACGCACCAGTTCACACTGCGCGAGCTATGAGGAATGCCTGGAAAGCTACTGGATTTACAGAATTTGACTATTCACCCTACTGACCTGGCTCCCATTGATTTTTACCTTCTTTCAAACTTAAAAAAGGAGCTACTGGGACGAAGATTTTCAGACGACAGTGAGAAGAGCGGGGCCGTGGAAAACAATTTTGAAGAGAAATCTAAAGAAATTTTTTTAGTGCTATAAAGGCATTGTATTCACGAAGGGAAAAGTATATTTCACTTGAGGGAGACTATATTGAAAAATAAAAAAAAAACATAAAACTATACAATTGTTTCATTAAGTACTTTAGATCGCGAATTATAAGCCGTTCCTCGTTTATTTGCTATGATAGTATGTCCTGGAAACCAACATATAAAAACGAGTTTTTATACCTCTCATGAACAAGAAATGGTATGTTAATTTTGGTCCGAGCTCCGATGTACTCGTACGTACCAGAAGAAGAAGAGATAGACCAACCAGAAGTTATAACAATCGAATCAGCTCGTCGTTAAGTTGATTTAGCAGAAGGACGAGCTGTTTGTGTGCAAACTTGTTCCTCAGTATATGAGATATGTTAACACCATACTTAGTAAGAAAATATATTTTTATACCCTATTGATCAACAACTTATAACATTCATACTCGATCGATCGATTTGTTAATATGGGATATTTTTTATTTTATCCAAAAAAAATATATAACAAAGTTTGATAAGTTCTCGGAAAGCATAAAGACTCCGGCTTGGCCGAAAACAACACTATTGTCTTGTTTTAATTGCACTCAACCTTGACCCCAAATAATTGTTAATTACATACAAACGAGGGGATTAACAAAAGTTCGGTAAGTTGACCAGAAAAAAATAAATAAAAATAAAAATTCTTTTTGTATTTATTCGTAATCTTTGTTCTTTTTTATCTTCTCTACATAATCTCCTTTGATTTCAATGCATTTCTGAAGCCTATAGATTCGCTTCTGGAAACAGTCTTCAAAATCTTGCTTTTAACCGCATTAATTATCTCCTCTTTGCTATTAAAGACTTTTAATTTTTAATTTTTGAAATTAACCAGAAATCACAGGCCGCTATATCCGGGAAATATGCTGCTGAAGTATTTCTTTGTTCCCAGAGATCGCAATAAAGTTACTCGTTATTTCAGCAGAGTGCGATGGCGCGTTGTCATAATGTAAAAAGTAGCGCCGCAAATCCTCTTTCTTCCTTTTTTCTAACAAATTTTTGAAAACTTTTGGTAAGCACTCTTCGGTGTACCATTTCGCAGTTACCGTCTGACCTGTAATACCAGCTACAACTTTAGATCGGGTGAAGTAAACTGACATCATTACTTTTGCTGCTAATTTTTGTTGCTTAGATTTTACGGGTGGGCTTGCTCCTGTTGAGCTCTATATCATGGACTGCTGTTTGGTTTCTGGATCGTACTTATAGAACTATAGAGGATTGTCACCAGTAACGACTTTAATAAAGTTGCTAGACTGACCATTTTCGAATTTGTTTGAGAAAAATTGAGCGAAATGCACTCGAGCCTCTTTTTGGGCCTCATTTAAAATTCTTGTTACCCATCGAGCAGATTTCTTCGTGTACCCCAGAAGTACGCCGAAACCCGAAAAGAGTCGCATGGTGAATTTCTGTTTGCGTTGGTGGTGGAATTTCTTCCGACCTATCCTCAGCTTTCTTGCGTTTTCTCGTCTCCATTTTAGCCGATCGTTCTAAAATTCGAAAAGAAGATCAATAAAATAATTGCAGAGGATTTGGTATTTTTAGATTTAACAAAAACAAACTGAAAGTCACCAACTGACCGAACTTTTGTTAATGCCCTCGTATATATGTAGTACGTATTATATTATATAATAATAAACATAAATACTATGTTTCGAATGAAACAAAGTGACAGCAATTGAAATGACAGTGCAGTATTTAGTTTGCTACAAATTATATGATTTACAAGTGTTTTTTTTATTCATTATCTTTCGATTTTTTTTACTCAACAGATAACGAACTGTGTGCGAGTGCCTGGGAAGGCCGCAAAACGTGCGAAACAGCTAAGCTTGGACAGTAGCGAGTTGACAAGCTACGCGTGCAGTTGGAGCTTATAAAGTGTCAACAGCGACGAGGCGGCCAAAAGAGAAAACAAAAAAATAAACAAAAAGTGAGAGGAGCAAATGGAGAATTATTGAATGTGTGGGTGTATATGAGTATAGTGTTAAATAAACATACATACATACGAGTATGTACTGCAATATTTAAATACATACGAGTATATGTATATACGTAATCCGTATCAACTTACAGGCAGTGTGACGAAAGTCGGCAATGTTTTGATGTTTTCAACAGTAAAGTGACAACATACAACTACAGCAACAACTACAACAAAAACTAGGTTTTGTAATTTAAACAAAAATATTATATATAAAAAAAAATGAAAAAACAAACGGGAATGACGAAATTATTTGCGCTCTAACTATAACGAATTTCAGAAATGTTTATGAAATGAAATGTGACTACTTGCAACATGTGGAATGCCACACGACATTTACCAGCATTAACAATGTACACAACGAAACAACAACAACAACAACAACCACAACAAACCAACAACCAAATGCAGCAACAAGCGGTTGCTTCAACGACAACGACGAACATTTGACACGGGCGTTTGGCGTGGAACGAAATGGCCAAAGCGCATGCGCAAATGAAATGTGTTGAATATAGAAAAATTTGGAAACATATCAAATGGCGGCAAAACCATAACAATAACAGTACATTTTAAATCGTAAACGAGTAAAGTGTTTGTGTGAAGAATTTCGCGTGATTCAAAGTGAAAAATTTTGAATTTAATTTTGTAAAAAAGATATATGTATTTGTGTAAACAAATTAATATTTGTTTGTGTATTTTCTGCTTTTTAGATGCATGTTGCAAAAAAAATTGGTAAATCAATTTTAGTAAATAAATTACAGTTCAGATATTAAGCAAAAAAAAAATTTTTAATTATAATAAAAAATTAAGTTAAAACTATTTTAGTAAAAAAAAAAAATTTTCAAAATTCAACCAGTAAAATTAAGCAAAAGTTAAAAAATAAAATAAAAACAAATGCAAAAAAAATTAAAAATTCAATAAAATATAATGTAAAAGTAACTAAATTAAAAAGTTAAGTCTAAACAGTGTCAACTACATATTTCCTTAAGCCACATTTTCCCAAGTGCCGTACTTAATTTTACGCCAGCATTACACCGCTATTGTGATCAATTAATGAAATTGCTAAAAAAAAGAAAATAATACATAAATGTATAAAATAAAATTTTTGAAATTTTACCAAAAAAAAAAAAATAAATAGCAGACACAAGTGAAAGCTAGCTGTGCCATAATTGATAACTGCTCTTTAAGTAAACTAAATATATATTAAGCTCCAACGTTACTTGTGAAAGCCTAGTCGCAGCAGTGTAATACAAAAAGCGACATTTCTTACAGCTAAAGCTTAAACAAAAGCTTACTATGCATAAACAAAAGCTTACTACTTTTTAATGAAAGCTTACTACGCATAAAAAAGAGCTTACTAAGCATAAATGAAAGCCCAACACACATAAATGAAAACTTACTACGCAAATATGAAAGCACATTACGTATAAATGAAAGCTCATTACGTAAATGTGAAAACACATTACGTATAAATGAAAGCTCATTACGTAAATGTGAAAGCACATTATGTTTAAATGAAAGCTCAATACGTATAAATAAAAGCTTACTAAGCATAAATGAAAGCTCAATACACACAAATGAAAGCTTACTGTGTATATATATCTTACTGAGCATAAGTGAAAGCTTCGTAAACATAAATGAAAGCTTCCTAAGCATAAATGAAAGCTTCATAAGCATAAATGAAAAACTACTAAGCATAAGTGAAAGCTTATTCAATTATTGTAGGTTCACTAATAAATCGTTTTATCCTTCAGCGTATTAAGAAAGCGATTAAAGCATAAGCTTGGCCATCACAACTGAAAGTTTAATAACATTAAATGAAAGCTTAAAAAAAGTAGGCTCCGAAACATATCTTAACAAAATTAACGTCAAATTGTAAACGTACTAAGCGCTTAATACACGCAAACCACCGAATAAAGGTTCCAAACAAACATAAATTAATTTAAAAAGAATAACAAGAATTTCTCTAAATGCAACAAATTTAATTATAAATATTTTCCAAACCCTACCAAAGCACCAACTGAACAACATACCCAATGACAATATCAAATCGTTTGAATCGCAGACGAAACATCAACATCATCAATAATAACGGTGACAACAACAACTCCACCGATATTGAATTATTTCCGGTTGGTACAACAGCAGCAGCAGCGGCAGCAGCAGCCAAACCACACTACAACTCGGACGCGACGCGGCAGAGTGAGGCGTGTAGACGTACTGTAAAACGCTTGCAAAGACCAGAAGCCACAGCCGTCAAAATGACGGCGCTCGGCCAACAAGCGACAAGTGAAATTACAACTGTAACAACGGCAAAAACAAAAACAGCAGCGACGGTAAAAATGAATGACGACGACATTGCCACAATAAATGAAAATTCTCGCGGACGTATGAGTAAGTTTTTGCCCGGGAAATCGCTCAAATACGAGCAACTCATAAATCAACCGAAACATGCTGTGGAAACAATTGCAGCAGCAACAGCAACAACAATGGCAGCTAGTACAAAAAGTACGATAACAAAAGCGGTTGGCCGTGATGGCATAACTTCCGAAGCCAACGGTAATGAGTGGCCCCAACACTCGCATTGGCGTTTGGAAGATGAAGTGCCGTCGACCGCGTGGTATGCTGGTGATGGCGAACCTTCGACGACGTCAGCGCTGGCCACAACACCACCCGCAACATTGCTAGCGATGGCGAATGGTAACACAACGACAATGAAGAATTGGCAAACGCATTTGGAAGGCGCGGAAATGCATTTATCACCGACGCTCACCACGGTCGCCAGCTCGGACTTTGTGAATGCGAATGTGAAAGCCAAAGCGCCGGCGAAAATGAGGAGTCGGCGCATGAATGCCAATGGAAGTGGAAGTGGCTGTGGCAGTAGCTGGAGTGGCAATTATCAACAGCAGCATCCGCATTCGACACACCAACTAACGGCACGAGTGCCAACTGCAACAACAACAGCAACAACAACCAACAAACTAACACGTCCGTCGGAGCACACACCAAGCCATCAACATGCCGGGCACAATAGCGGCAGTATTGGCTTTGGCAACATGACCGTTAATGGCAACAGTTATGGCAGCAGTAATAATGTGAAATATTTTGGCAAAGATGCTGCGGACGCTGACTGTAATGGCACAATTGCCGCCGACACGGATACGGTTGCTCTGCTCAGCGCACCGCCAAATGTCAGTAGCACAGAGTCTGGCTACAACCATCACCACCATCACCACCCCCACCACCATGACCAGCGGCAGTCGACGACGAACAGACTCCACAGTAACAATGCCAACTCAACACGCAGCAGCAAAGGTTTCTACTACACCTCAGTCAACAGCGATGACGGTGACTTTGCTGACTCTAGCACATCACAACCGCCATCTGCCTCTGGCTCCGCCGCCACCACGCCGTTGTATTACTCTTCAACGACGTCATCAGCGCGTTCAGCCTCTTCACCCGCCACATTTTACTCGTCAAACGGTGCCACCTCCACCTCCTCCTCCACTGCGCCGCTGAGGTCTGGGTCTGGCTCGGGTTCGGGTTTGGGTTCAGGCGCTGCGCACGGGTCATCATCATCATCATTCGCTGCCGTTGCATTGGCTTGTAATTGTTGCAGTAATTTAATTGCCCGTTGCTGCTTCGGCATACCACTGCTGAAGGCAATCAATGTGCGGCGTTGTGTGTTGGCTTTGTTCGCCATAACGGTCGTTACGATCTTTTACTACACTCATTACGTCGATACGGGCGTTTTTGTTGGGTAAGTAGCATTTGTGTGTTTGTAAATTTGTATTTAACGGTATACGAGTGAAACGACTGGTCATATTTATATTACAAAGGCGCCGGAGAATTATTAAAAATGAAAAATAAAAAAAATCTCAAGTGTGGTCACACCAACAAGCAAAAAGTTCGTAAAATTGCTGTTAAAAAAATATATAAAAGAAATTGATTTTATTGTTGTTCACAAAAAATGTATAGGTACTCTTTAAAGCTGTTATGTCGCTGTTACTTGGAAATTGGAATGCAATGAAACACTCTGTCGCTTGGTGAGGAACAAATTTTTGATTTTTTAAATTTGTTAAATATAAAACTTTATTCAAAAACTGTTTTGGACTTTCTAAAAGGGTTTAAAAATAAATTGGTATCAAATTTGCTTAAAAATCAAATAAATATAATACTGATTACTAGAGGATCCCATATACGAGTATGTACATAGACACATAAGACCTAAATTGTTTATCTAAAACCTAAACAATATTCAGCAAAAATGTTCCTCAAGTTCATTAAATAAACTAAATATAATACAAAGCTCCAACATTACTAGTGAAAGCGTAGTCGCAGCAGTGTAATACAAACAGCGTCGTTTCTTACAGCTAAAACTTAAATAAAAGCTTACTACGTATAAATGAAAGCTTACTGCTTGTAAACGAAAGCTTACTAGGCATAAATTAAAGCTTACTAAGCAAAGCTTACTGCTTGTAAACGACAGCTTAAAAGGCATAAAATAAAGCTTGCTAAGCTTAAATTAAACCCAACACACATAAATAAAAACTTAATACGTAAATATGAAAGCTCAATACATATAAATGAAAGCTTAATACGTATAAATGAAAGTATACTAAGCATAAATGAAAGCTCAACACATACGAATGAAAGCTTACTACGAATATATGAAAGCTTATTACGTATAAACGAAATTCTACTGAGCATAAGTGAAAGTTTACTAAGCATAAAGGAAAGCCCAACAGTTAATAAGAAAATATGAAAGTTCAATACGTATAAATGAGAGCTTAATACATATAATAATAATAGATGAAAGCTGTCAACATACAAATAAATGCTTGTTCAATCAATGCAGGTTCACTAATAAAAATTTTAAACACTCAGCGTATTAAGAAAGCGATTAAAGCCAAAAATCGTTTTTATTTCCTGATGGAATCTCTCGCCGTGCTCAACTGACAGGGATCCCAAGTTTTCTGCGAAGTGATTTAGATAAAAATTGAGAAAATTAAGTTTTACAGTTATCTTTATATGTAAGCATAGCTTCCACATTTTCTTCATAAAAAATTCTTCTACAACCATTTTTATATATGTAACTGCTGACGAGGCGTCGGCTTTCCTTTATTAAAAAAAATTAAAAAAAGCTATCAAAAATTTTAAAAAAATAATTAAGAAATTATTTAAAAAATATTTAAAACTAAATATTCAAAAAATGAATAAAAAATGTTAAAAATTGAAAAAAGAATGAGGAAAACTCACAGATTATAATGATCGACAAATCTGGAAGAGTCCAAACACTGGGAATTTTTTATGGGTCGTTAAGGCTGTCATAAAGAAAAAAAAATCCCCATAAATTCAGATAAGTGTAAGATTTTTTGATTCGAGTCGATAGAACGGTCGATTAAATTAAATTAAATTATGTTTAAATTGGCATTCTCTCTTCAACATATCAGCCGCTATCTCACTTCATGTAACTTCAACATTGTCATCCAGTGCGTTGCGAATTTGTCTCTATAGACAATAACCCTATCTCAGTCTTATAAGCAATAGATTAGAGGTGTTCAATAACATGATCCAGGCGGACAACCATCCGATCTACCCTTTCAGTTCGGCCGTTATTTCGCCTGCTTTGTGGCATTTGGCATCGTTTAGTCGAAACCACAGCTCCTCTGTTTTGAGCAAAACAAAAAAGTTTGTAATCATTGTACTATAGCACTCATTTACAATAACATTCTGAGAACTGTCGTTTTAGATGCCGCCAGAAATTTGCTTACTCGCTAAACAAAATTTTTGATTAAAAAAAAGTTGGTCTTCACCAATTGTCAGCCGTTGTTGTAGATCACTATAGGCTTCAATTCCTTCATGGGCTGTATTTGAAAGCATTCACACCCAAGTCCTTTAGCAAAATTCCTTCATGTAGTGGAGTAACAGAGACCCTATAGGATCGCACTTTTAGCTGAATAAATTAAAAAAAAAAATAGCATCTCTTAAACTTACACTAACACAATTTGTTTATTATATTCGGCAAAATGTAAAAATTGCTTTCAGTGTTCACTGAAAATTTAATATTTTTTGTACACTCAACACTAGCACTTTAACGATATTAAACCTTGCAATTTTTGAGTTCCTCCTTTGAAGTTTGCAACCTGCACGACCATGAAAAAGGTAAACTTTCGGTGCATAAAATTATGAAAATTTCCAAAAATTAAAATTAAGTTGCAACCATTTACGCATGCATACATACATATATACTTGTTCATACCTATTTATGTATGTAGGTATATATATATGTATGGATAGTCTGGAAGATACAAAGGTACATCTTGTGGAGTAATTGAATTTTCATAGGTCTGTAGTTATCGTTGGCTGGCCACATTTTTCGCCAGGCTCCATTGCCTGCATAGTTAGTTAGTAACAAGTTTTAATTTGAATTTGCTTACATATTTGTTTCCACTCGGTTTTTGCAGCATTTTGGAAGCCACGTTCTACTGCAGCTTCTAATACTCCTACACTGCTACTACTAGCAATGGTAGTACGGTAGGTACTGTTATATAGACAAAATTGTTGTTGTTCTGTGGGTTTATTTCTTGTTTGAGCTGCACAATTTCTATGCCTTGTTACCGTTATTGTTGCTAACTTATGCATTTATTTTCATTTTTGTTTGTTTACTTTTTACTGTACTGTGTACTGTATTGGCGGGGTATTATAGCTTTGTCGGCATAACGGTTGCATGTGAAAAAAAAAAAAAAATACAATAAAATAAAATAAAATAAATTAAAATAAAATAAAATAAAATAAAATAAAATAAAATAAA